>JAWUZG010000707.1:0-124865 GCA_036785705.1 Acanthornis magna | reverse complement strand
GTTTTGGGGTGATTTTGGGGTTTCCCGCTCACCAGCGCAGGGGCAGTTTTTGGGGTGATTTTGGGGTGACTTTGGGCTGGTTTTGGGGTGGTTTTGGGCTGGTTTGGAGCTGCTTTTGGGGTGATTTTGGGGTGTTTGGGGGGCAGTTTTTTGGGCTGTTTTTGGGTTTCCTGCTCACCAGCCCAGGGGCAGTTTTTGGGGTGATTTTGGGCAGTTTTGGGGCTGCCTTTGGGGTCTCCGGCTCACCAGCGCAGGGGCAGTTTTTGGGCTGTTTCTGGGGTGATTTTGGGCTGTTTTGGGGGTGATTTTGGGCTGTTTTTGGGGGTGATTTTGGGCTGTTTTGGGGGTGATTTTGGGCTGTTTTTGGGGTGATTTTGGGCTGTTTTGGGGGTGATTTCGGGCTGTTTTGGGGGTGATTTTGGGCTGTTTTTGGGGTGATTTTGGGCTGTTTTGGGGGTGATTTTGGGCTGTTTTTGGGGTGATTTCGGGCTGTTTTGGGGGTGATTTCAGGCTGTTTTGGGGCTGGTTTTGGGGTTGGTTTTGGGGTGATTTTGGGGTTTCCCGCTCACCAGCGCAGGGGCAGTTTAGGGGCTGTTTTTGGGGTGATTGTGGGGCAGATTTTGAGGTGATTTTGGGCAGTTTTTGGGCTGGTTTTGGAGCTTTTTGGGGCAGTTTTGGGGGTGATTCTGGGGCTGGTTTGGGGCTGTTTTTCGGGTGATTTGGGGGCCGGTTTGGGCTGTTTTTGGGGTGATTTTGGGATGATTTTGAGGTGATTTTGGAGATGGTTTTGGGGTGATTTTGGGATGATTTTGGAGCTGTTTTTGGGGTGATTTTGGGGCAGGTTTTGGGCAGTTTTTGGGGTCTCCCGCTCACCAGCGCAGGGGCAGTTTTGGGGGTGATTTTGGGATGATTTTGAGGTGATTTTGGGGCTGTTTCTGGGGTGATTTTGGGGTGATTTTGGGATGATTTTGGGGTGATTTTGGGCGATATTCAGGTGATTTTGGGGCTGTTTTTGGGGTGATTCGGGGCAGTTTTAGGGCAGTTTCTGGGCTGTTTTTGGGGTGATTTTGGGATGATTTTGGGGCGATATTCAGGCGATTTTGGGGCTGTTTTTGGGGTGATTTTGGAGCTGGTTTTGGGGTGATTTTGGGGTGATTTTGGGCTGTTTTGGGGCAGTTTTTGGGGTGTTTCTGGGGTCCCTCCCGCTCACCAGCGCAGGGGCAGTCTCCGCACGCTCTCGGCTCCTCCGCGGCACACGCTGCACTCGAAGGCATAAAACCTGCGGAGGGACCCCAAAATCTCCCGAAATCACCCTGAAAACATCTCAAAATAACCCCCAAATCTCCCCAAAAATCAGCCCCAAAATCACCCCGAAACCGCCACAAAATGACCCCACAATAACCCCAAAATCTCCCGAAAATCACCCGGAAAACATCCTGGAATCATCCCGAAATAACCCCGAAATAACCCCCAAATCTCCCGAAAATGACCCCGAAATAACCCCAAAATCAGCCCCCAAAATTACCCCAAAATCAGCCCTAAGGTCACCCGAAATCTCCCAAAAATCTCCCGGAATAAGCCCAAAGTCACCCAAAAATTACTTTAAAACCACCCCAAAATCAGCCCCAAATCGCTCCACAAATAACCCCCCAAATCCCCCAAAATCAGCCCGAAATAATCCCAAAAATCACCCCAAAATCAGCCCCAAAGTCACTCAAAATCACCAAAAAAATCCCCAAAATCTCCCCCAAACCACCCCAAAATTACCCAAAAAATCACCCTAAAATCAGCACAAAATCCCTCCCACACTCCCCCAAAATCACCCCAAAATCACCCAAAAATAACCCCCAAAATCATCCCCGAAGTCACCCCAAAATCCTCCCAAACCACCCCAAAATTCCCCCAAAATCGCCCCAAAATCACCCAAAAATCCCCAAAACCCCAAAACATCAAAAGAAAAACCCCAAAGAACCCCAAAACCCCCCAAAAAACCCCAAACCCCAAAATCATCCCCGGAAAAGCCCCAAATCACCCCAAAACCACCCCAAAATCAGCCCCAAATCGCCTCTAAATCAGCCCAAAATAATCCCAGAAACATCCCAAAATCACCGCAATAATGCCCCAAATCGCCCCAAAATCACTCCAAAATTGCCCCAAATCTCCCTCAAAATCGCCTCAAAATCCGCCCAAAATCATCCCAAAATAATCCAAAAATCCCCCCATCACTCCCAAATCACCCCAAAATCACCCGAAAATAACCCCAAAATCACAGCAATACATCAGAAAAAACCACAGAACCCCAAAAAACCCAAAACCCAAAAAACCTCCCCAAATCGCCCAGAAATTAGCCGGAAATAATCCCAAAAAATACCCCCAAAATCTCCCAAAATCCCCCAAAAAGTCCTCAAAACCCCAAAACGTTAGAAAAAACCCCAAAACCCCACCCCTCCCCAAAAAACTCCAAAGCCCCAAAAAACCCCAAAAAGCCCTGCAAAAAAACCCCAAAAAACAAAAAAGAAACCCCAAAACTGCCCCAAAATCACTCCCAAATCACCCCAAAATCCCCTCAAAATTTCCCCCAAATCAGCCCAAAATCACCCCAAAACTCAAAAAAATCCCCAAAAATCCAAAATAAAACCCCAAAAAACCCCAAAACCTCCAAAAAAACTCCAACCCCCCCATAAAAAACCCCCAAAAAACTCACCCAAAGCCCCCAAAAAACCCCAAATCACCCCAAAAAAAACCCAAAATCGGCCCCAAATCGGCTCCGAATCATCCCCAAATCATCCCCAATTACCCCAAAATCCCCCAAAAACCCAAGAAACCCCCAAAAACCCCAAAATCTCCTCAAAAACCCCCAAAATCACCCCCCAAAAAACCCCCAAAAAACCCCCAAAAAAATCCCCAAAAAAACCCCAAAACCCCCCAAAATCAATGCAAACCCACCCCAAAATCAGCCTCAAATCTCCCCAAAATCCCTCCAAAACCCCAAAAATCCAAAATATCAGAAAAAAACCCCAAAATCACCCCAAAATCCCCCAAAAAACCCAAAAAAGCCCCCAAAATCACCCCAAAATCCCCCAAAAAACCCAAAAAAGCCCCAAAAAGCCCCAAAATCACCCCAAAATCCCCCAAAAAAACCCAAAAATCCAAAATATCAGAAAAAAACCCCAAAATCACCCCAAAACCCCAAAAAACCCCAAAAAGCCCCCAAAATCACCCCAAAATCCCCCAAAAAACCCAAAAAACCCCAAAAAACCCCCCAAAAAATCCCCAAAAAACCCCAAAACCCCCCAAAATCAATGCAAACCCACCCCAAAATCAGCCTCAAATCTCCCCCAAAATCCCCGCAAAACCCCAAAAATCCAAAATATCAGAGAAGAACCCCAAAATCACCCCAAAACCCCAAAAAACCCCAAAAAAGCCCCCAAAATCACCCCAAAATCCCCCAAAAAACCCCAAAAAAGCCCCAAAAAGCCCCCAAAATCACCCCAAAATCCCCCAAAAAACCCCAAAAATCCAAAATATCAGAAAAAAACCCCAAAATCACCCCAAAATCCCCCAAAAAACCCCAAAAAAGCCCCAAAAAGCCCCCAAAATCACCCCAAAATCCCCCAAAATCCCCCAAAAAACCCCAAAAAAGCCCCAAAAACATTCCAAAAAAACCCCAAAATCCCCCAAAAAACCCCAAAAAACCCCAAAAAAGCCCCAACGCAGGCCATGGGCCTGACCTGTCTCCGTAGAGCAGAGGTTTGCTGAGGCACTGAGTGCAAGCCTCGTGGAACCACTGCCCGCAGCGCCCGCACTGCAGCATCTTCAGGTTCCAGCTGCGGAAATTGGGAGATTTTGGGGAAAATTTGGGATTTTGGGAATTTTTGGGATTTTTTTGGGATTTTTTTGGGGGTGTTTGGGGGTTTTTGGGTGATTTTAAGGTGATTTTAAAGTGATTTTAAGGAGATTTTAGGAGGTTCGGGAGGAGCACTGCAGCATCTTCAGGTTCCAGCTGCGGAAATTGGGAATATTTTGGGGAAAATTTGGGATTTTTGGGAATTTTTGGGATTTTTTGGATTTTTTTGGGGATTTTTTGGGGTTTCAGGGTGATTTTAAGGTGATTTTAAGGCCTCGTGGAAGCACTGCCCGCAGCGCCCGCACTGCAGCAGCTTCAGGTTCCAGCTGGGGGAAATTGGGAAATTTTCAGGAATTTGGGGAATTTTGGGGAATATTTGGGAATTTTTGGGATTTTTTGGGGATTTTTCGGCATTTTTGGGGGGTTTTTAGGGGTGTTTATTGGATTTTATTGGATTTTATTGGATTTTATTGGATTTTAAGGCCTCGTGGAAGCACTGCCTGCAGCGCTGCACTGCAGCATCTTCAGGTTCCAGCTGGGAAAATCCAGAAATCTGGGGAAATTTGGGATTTTGGGGAAAATTTGGAAATTTTGGGGAATTTTTTGGGGGTGTTTAGGGGTTTGAGGCTGATTTTAAGGTGATTTTAAAGTGATTTTAAGGTGATTTTAAGGGGATTTTGGGGTGTTGGGAGGAGCGCTGCAGCATCTTCAGGTTCCAGCTGCCAAAATCGGAATATTTTGGGGAATTTTCAGGAATTTTGGGGAATTTTTTTGGATTTTTTTGAGATATTTTGGGGATTTTTTGGCGTTTGTTTGGGGGTTTGAGGGTGATTTTAAGGTGATTTTATTGGATTTTATTGGATTTTGAGGCCTCATGGAAGCACTGCCCTCAGCGCTGCACTGCAGCAGCTTCAGCCTCCAGCTGGGAAAATCCAGAAATTTGGGATTTTTGGGAAAATTTGGAAATTTTTGGGGAATTTTTTGGGATTTTTTGGGAATTTTTTGGGATTTTTTTGGGGGCGTTTTGGAGGTTTTAAGGTGATTTTAAGGAGATTTTAAGGGGTTCGGGAGGAGCAGTGAGAGCACTGCAGCATCTTCAGGTTCCAGCTGGGGGAAATTGGGAATATTTTGGGGAAATTTGGGATTTTTGGGAATTTTTGGGATTTTTTGGGTAATTTTTGGGGTTTGTTTGGGGGTTTTACGGTGATTTTAAAGGAATTTTAAGAGGATTTTAGGAGGTTCGGGAGGAGCGCTGCAGCAGCTTCAGCTTCCAGCTGGGAAAGGAATCCCAGAAATTTTGGGGATTTTGGGGATTTTGGGGAATTTTAGGGGATTTTGGGGATTTTTTGGGGAATTTTTGGGAATTTTTGGGAATTTTTTCGTATTTTTGGGGATTTTTTGGGGGTGTTTGGGGGTTTAGGGTGATTCTAAGGTGATTTTAAGGTGATTTTAAGAGGATTTTAGGAGGTTCGGGAGGAGCGCTGCAGAAGCTTCAGGTTCCAGCTGGGAAAATCAGAAAATTTGGGGAAATCTGGGATTTTTGGGGAAAATTTGGAAATTTTTGGGAATTTTTTGGGATTTTTTGGGGGTGTTTGGAGGTTTTAGGGTGATTTTAAGGAGATTTTAAAGTGATTTTAAGTTGATTTTAGGAGGTTCGGGAGGAGCAGTGAGAGCACTGCAGCATCTTCAGGTTCCAGCTGGGAAAATCCGGAAATTTGGGAATATTTGGAAAAATTTGGGAAATTTTGGGAATTTTTTGGAATTTTTTGGGAATTTTTTGGGAATTTTTGGGGGATTTTTTGGGGAATTTTTGGGGGTTTTTTTTGGGATTTAAGGTGATTTTATTGGATTTTAAGGCCTCGTGGAAGCACTGCCTGCAGCATCTTCAGCTTCCAGCTGGGAAAATCTGGAAATTTGGGATTTTTGGAGAAAATTTGGGAATTTTTGGGAATTTTTTGGAATTTTTTGGGGAATTTTTGGGGAATTTTTGGGGGATTTAAGGTGATTTTATTGGATTTTAAGGCCTCGTGGAAGCACTGCAGCATCTTCAGCTTCCAGCTGGGAAAATCTGGAAATTTGGGATTTTTGGAGAAAATTTGGGAATTTTTTTGGGATTTTTGGGAATTTTTTGGGGATTTGGGCAATTTTGGGGAACCTTGGGCAATTTTGGGTCTTCCAGGGCATTTCTGGGGCCATTTTGGGGCAATTTTTGGCATTTTGGGGACATTTTTGGGGCTGTTTTTGGGACTTCAGGGCCATTCTGGGGCCATTTTTGATTGGATTTTTCTTGGGAATTCTGGGAAATTCCAGGATTTTGGGGGAATTTGGGCAATTTTGGGGAACCCTGGGGGGGATTTGGGCCTTCCAGGGCATTTTGGGGCTGTTTTTGGGCCATTTTTGGCATTTCAGGGCCATTTTTGGGCTGTTTTTGGGACTTCAGGGCCATTCTGGGGCCGTTTTTTGGCCATTTTTGGGCCATTTTGGATCAGAATTTTCTGGGGAATTCTGGGAAATTTGGGAATTTTTTTTGGGATTTGGTCAATTTTAGGGAACCTGGGGCAATTTTGGGCCTTCCAGGGCTGTTTTGGGGCTGTTTTTGGCGTTTTGGGGCAATTTCTCAGCCATTTTTGGGTCATTTTCGATCAGATTTTTTCCAGAATTTCGTGAATTTTTGGGAATTTTCGGGAATTTTGGGATTTTTTAGGATACTCACTGCCCGGGCCCCCTGCAGTAGCAGCAGCAGTGCTGCAGGTTGTGCAGGTGAGTGGCTCCCATTTTGGGGCTGTTTTTGGCCATTTTCCAGCCATTTTTTGCCCATTTTCGATCGGATTTTTTCCGGAATTTCGGGATTTTTTCAGGAATTTCAGGAATTTCGGGAATTTTGGGATACTCACTGTCCGGGCCCCCCGCAGTAGCAGCAGCAGTGCTGCAGGTTGTGCAGGTGAGGAGGGTCCCATTTTGGGGCTATTTTTGGCGTTTCTCGGCCGTTTCTTGCCCAATTTTGGTCGGATTTTTTCAGGAATTTCGTGAATTTTTGGGAATTTTCGGGAATTTCGGGATTTTTTAGGATACTCACTGTCCGGGCCCCCCGCAGTAGCAGCAGCAGTGCCGCAGGTTCTGCAGGTGCAGGGGAGGTTCCATTTTGGGGCCATTTTTGGCATTTCTGGGCCATTTTTTGCCCATTTTCGATCAGATTTTTTCGGGAATTTCACGGAATTTCGGGAATTTTGGGATTTTTAGGATACTCACTGTCCCGGCCCCCCACAGCAGCAGTAGCAGTGGTGCAGGTCTGCAGGTGTGGATGGTCCCATTTTGGGGACATTTTTGGCAATTTCTCAGCCATATTTGGGTCATTTTCGATCGGATTTTTTCTGGAATTTTGGGTTTTTTTCAGGAATTTCAGGAATTTCGGGAATTTCGGGATCCTCACTGTCCGGGCCCCCCGCAGGAGCAGCAGCAGTGCTGCAGGTTGTGCAGGTGGGGAGGGGAGGTCCCATTTTGGGGCTGTTTTTGGCGTTTCTCAGCCGTTTTTTGCCCATTTTCGATCGGATTTTTTCAGGAATTTCGGGAAATTTTAGGAATTTCGGGAATTTTGTGATTTTTTAGGATACTCACTGCCCGGGCCCCCCGCAGTAGCAGTAGCAGTGCTGCAGGTTGTGCAGGTGCGGAGGGTCCCAGTCCAGAGCCCCCAGGGCGTAAGGCAGCACTGCCTTCATCCTCAGCATCGCCCGCGCCTGCGGCCCCCGGCGGAGAGCGCCGCCCCTCTGGGGAGAAAAATGGGAAAAAAATGGGGAAAATGGGAAAAAATGGGAGAAAAAACTGTGATCAGGGACCCCCGGCGGAGAGCGCCGCCCCTCTGGGGAGAAAAATGGGAAAAAATGGGGAAAATGGGAAAAAATGGGAGAAAAAACTGTGATCAGGGACCCCCGGCGGAGAGCGCCGCCCCTCTGCCGAAAATGGGGAGAAATGGGGTGAAAAATGGGGAAAATGGGAAAAAAACTGTTATCAGAGAACCCCGGCGGAGAGCGCCGCCCCTCTGGGGAGAGAAAATGGGGGAAAATGGGGAAAATGGGAAAATTATGGGAAAAAACCTATTGTCAGAGGCCCCCGGCGGAGAGCGCCGCCCCTCTGCCAAAAAATGGGGAAAAAAATGGGGAAAATGGGAAAAAATGGGAGAAAAAACCGTGATCAGGGACCCCCGGCGGAGAGCCCCGCCCCTCTGCCAAAAATGGGGAAAAAAATGGGGAAAATGGGAAAATTATGGGAAAAATCTATTGTCAGAGGCCCCCGGCGGAGAGCGCCGCCCCTCTGGGGAGAAAAATGGGGAGAAATGGGGTAAAAAACCTGGAAAATGGGAAAAAATGGGAGAAAAAACTGTTACCAGGGACCCCCGGCGGAGAGCGCCGCCCCTCTGGGGAGAGAAATGGGGTGAAAAATGGGGAAAATGGGAAAAAATGGGAGAAAAAACTGTGATCAGGGACCCCCGGCTGAGAGCGCCGCCCCTCTGCCAAAAATGGGGGAAAAAATGGGGTGAAAAATGGGAAAAAATGGGAGAAAAAACTGTTATCAGAGAACCCCGGCGGAGAGCGCCGCTCCTCTGCCGAAAATGGGGAAAAAAATGGGGAAAATGGGGAAATTATGGAAAAAACCCATTGTCAGAGGCCCCCGGCGGAGAGCGCCGCCCCTCTGGGGAGAAAAATGGGAAAAAAATGGGGAAAATGGGAAAAAATGGGAGAAAAAACTGTGATCAGGGACCCCCGGCGGAGAGCACCGCCCCTCTGCCGAAAATGGGGAAAAAATGGGGAAAATGGGAAAAAATGGGAGAAAAAACTGTGATCAGGGACCCTCGGCGGAGAGCGCCGCCCCCTGGGGAGAGAAATGGGAAAAAAATGGGGAAAATGGGGAAATTATGGAAAAAACCTATTGTCAGAGGCCCCCGGCGGAGAGCGCCGCCCCTCTGGGGAGAAAAATGGGGAAAATGGGGTAAAAAACCTGGAAAATGGGAAAAAATGGGAGAAAAAACCGTGATCAGGGACCCCCGGCGGAGAGCGCCGCCCCTCTGCCGAAAATGGGGAGAAAAATGGGGAAAATGGGAAAAAATGGGAGAAAAAACTGTGATCAGGGACCCTCGGCGGAGAGCGCCGCCCCTCTGGGGAGAGAAATGGGAAAAAAATGGGGAAAATGGGGAAATTATGGAAAAAACTGTGATCAGGGACCCCCGGCTGAGAGCGCCGCCCCTCTGCCGAAAATGGGGAGAAATGGGGTGAAAAATGGGGAAAATGGGAAAAAGCGGGAGAAAAAACTGTTATCAGAGAACCCCGGCGGAGAACGCCGCCCCTCTGGGGAGAGAAATGGGAAAAAAATGGGGAAAATGGGAAAAAATGGGAGAAAAAACTGTGATCAGAGAGCCCCGGCGGAGAGCGCCGCCCCTGTGGGGAGAAAAATGGGGTAAAAAATGGGGAAAATGGGAAAAAAACTGTTATCAGAGAACCCCGGCGGAGAGCGCCGCCCCTCTGCCGAAAATGGGGAAAAATGGGGTTAAAAATGGGGAATATGGGCAAAACCCCATGATCAGTGCTCCCTGGCACAGGGCTCTGCCCTTCAGAGCAAAAAAATAGGGAAAAAATTTGGTTAAAAATGGGAAATTATGGGAAAAAATGGGAAAAAAACTGAGGTCAGAGGCCTCTGGTGCAGGGCCCTGATCCTCTGAGTAAAAAATGGGGGAAAAATTGGGGGAAATGGGAAAAAATGGGAGAAAAAACTATTGTCAGAGGCCCCTGGCACAATTTTATGGGGAAAAGTGGGAAAAAATGGGCAAATTAAGGGAAAAAATGGGAAAAAAGCCTGTTATCTGAGACCCCTGGTGCATTTTTATGGGGAAAAATTGGGAAAAATGGGGAAAATGGGAAAATTATGGGAAAAAATGGGAAAAAACTGTGATCAGAGACCCCCGGCGCAAGGCCCCGCCCCTCTGGGGAGAAAAATGGGGTAAAAAATGGGGAAAATGGGGAAAAAAACCGTGATCAGTGTTCCCTGGCACAGGGCTCTGCCCTCCTGAGCAAAAAAATGGGGAAAATTGGGTTAAAAATGGGAAATTATGGGAAAATTGTGGAAAAAAACCTGGGGTCAGAGGCCTCTGGTGCAGGGCCCTGATCCTCTGAGTGAAAAATGGGGGAAAAATTGGGGGAAACGGGAAAAAATGGAAAAAAACTGTGATCAGAGAGCCCTGGTGCATTTTTATGGGGAAAAATGGGGAAAAATGGGCAAATTATGGGAAAATAATGGGAAAAAACCTGGAGTCAGAGGTCCCCTCTGCCTGGGAAAATGGGGGAAAAACGGGAAAAAATGAGAAAATGGGAAAATAATGGGAAAAACAGGAAAAAATGGGAAAGACAAGAAAATAATGGGCAAAAATGGGAAAAACTGGGAAAAATGGGGAAAATGGGAAAATACCGGGAAAATAATGGGGAAAATGAGAAAAATGGGAAAAGTGGAAAATAATGGGGAAATAATGGAAAAAATAATGGAAAAAATGGGAAAACCAGGAAAATAATTGGTAAAAAAATGGGGAAAATGGGAAAATAATGGGAAAATAATGGGAAAATAATGGGAAAAAATAGGAAAAATGGGGAAAATGGGAAATTAATGGAAAAATGGGAAAATAATGGAAAGTAATGGGAAAATAATGGAAAGTAATGGAAAAAATGGAAAAAAAGGGAAAAATGGGAAAAAATGGGAATGAGAGGCTCCTGGCACAGGGCCCTGCCCCTCTGAGTGAGAAATGGGGGGAAAATGGGAAAAAATGGGAATTTATTGGGAAAAACGGGAAAAATGGGAAAAAAATGGGAAAACCAGGAAAAATGGGAAAATAATGGGAAAAGTGGGAAAAATGGGTAAAAAAAGGAAAACTGTGAAAAAATCTGGAAAAACAGGAAAAATGGGAAAATAATGGGGAAACAGCAGGAAAAAATGGGGAAAATGGGAAAAATGGGAAAATAATGGGAAAAATAATGGAAAAAACAGGAAGATAATGGGGAAATAATGGGGAAAACTGGAAAATAATAGGAAAAACAGCAGGAAGAAATGGGGAAAATGGGAAAATAATGGGAAAATTGGGAAAAACCTGAGGTCAGAGGCTCCCAGCACAGGACCCTGCCCCACTGAGGGGAAAATGGGGGAAAAAAAGGGAAAAAAAAGGGAATTTATTGGGAAAAATACCGGGAAAAACACTGGGAATTAATGGGAATTTATGGGGGAAAAGAGTGGGGAAAATGCCAGGGATTAACGGGGAAAACACCAGGATTTGATGGGGAAAACCAGGAGGGATTCATGGGAAAATGGCGGGAAAAAAAATTGGGAATTTTGGCCCCAAAAAAGGAATTTCAGAGCAAAAATTGGGAAATTTGGCCCAAAGAAAAATTCAGGCCAAAAATTGGGAATTCTGGGTCAAAAAGGGGAATTTTGGACCAAAAATTGGGAATTTTGGCCCCCAAAAAAAGGGAAATTTGGAGCAAAAATTGGGAATTTTGGCCCAGAAAAGGGAATTCTGGAGCAAAAATTGGGAATTTTCGTCAAAAAAAGGGAAAATTTGGACCAAAAATTGAGAATTTCAGCCAAAAAAAGGGAAATCCAGACCAAAAATTGGGAACTTTGGAGCAAAAATTGTTAATTTTGACCCAGAAAAAGGGAATTTTGGCCCCCCCAACGAAGAGAAATTTGGACCAAAATTCGTGAATTTTGGGCCAAAAAAAGGGAAATTTGGAGCAAAATTTGGGAAATTTGGAGCAAAATTTGGGAAATTTGAACAAAAATTGGGAATTTTGGTGCAAACATTGGGAATTTCGGACAAAAAATTGGGAACTTTGGGTCAAAAAAAGGGAAATTCAGACCAATAAAAGGAAATTTTGGGCCAAAAATGAGAATTTCAGCCCAAAAATTCTGATTTTGGCTCCCAAGCCTGAAATTCGGGGCTCACATTTGGGATTTAGTGTCCCTGACCTCACATTTTTTCCCTGCGGGAGCCTCCCCAGGGCTGGGATTCGATGAATTTTGGGGAATTTGGGTGAATTTGGGTGAATTTTTGGGATTTTTGGGGAATTTGGGAGCTCACCTTGGTGGCGACGGCGAAGACGCAGCGGCGACAGCTCCAGGGCGCGGCCCCGCCCGGGGGGGGCGGCACGTGGCAGCGCTGGTGGTACGCTGCAAAATCAGCAATTCCGGGAATTTCAGGAATTTCCGGGAAATTCCAGAAAATTCCCAGGGATTCGGGAACCCCGCGCCCCTCCCCAGCCCTTTTCCCACCTTTTTCCCGGGGTTTTTGGGATTTTTTTGGCCAAAATCCATCCCCCCACCGTCATTTCCTGGTTTTCCCGTCTTTCCCTGCCTTCCCGTTTTTCCCATTTCCTGCCATTTTCCCGCCATTTTTCCGGGAATTCCCTCCCTTTTCCCCATGCTCCCCTCCCGTTTTTCCCGTTTCCCGCTGTTTTCCCACTTCCTGCCATTTTCTGGAATTCTGCCCTTTCCCCACCTTCCCTTCTCATTTTTGCGCATTTTTTTTGCATTTCGCATTTCTGTTTTTTCCATTTCTCCGTTTCCCACCGTTTTTCCCATTTCCCGCCATTTCCCCTCCGGTTTCCCGCCGTTTTTCCCATTTCCCGCCATTTTCCTCATTTTTTCCCATTTCCTGCCATTTCCCAGGAATTCCCTCCCTTCCTCCCCATCTCCCGCCATTTCCCGCCGTTTCCCGCTGTTTCTCCCATTTTTCCTGTTTCCCGCCATTTTCCCCAGGGTTTTCCCGCCGTTTTCCCGTTTCCCACCATTTCCCGGGAATTCCGCCCTTTTCCCGCCTCCCGCTCCCGTCTTTCTGGTTTTCCCGCCGTTTTTCCCGTTTTCCCCATTTCCGCTATTATTCCTGTTTCCCGCCGTTTTTCCCGTTTTTCCAATTTCCTGCTGTTTTTCTGGGAATTCCCTCCGTTCCCCTGCCCTCCCCTCCCCTTTTTCCCATTTCCCGCCCTTTCCCACCATTTCCCGGGCTTTTCCTGCCCTTTTTCCCATTTCCCGCCATTTCCCTCATTTTCCCTCCATTTCCCGCCATTTCTCAAGGTTTCCCGCCATTTCCCGCCATTTCCCTCAATTTCCCACCTTTTCCCCCCCATTTTTCTCGTTATTTCCCGCCATTTTTCCCTTCATTTCCTGCCATTCCCCCCAGTTTCCCAATGTTTCTCAATGTTTCCCAATGTTTCCTGCCATTTCCCGCCATTTCCCTCAATTTCCCGACATTTCCCACCATTTCCCCCCATTTTTCTCGTTATTTCCCGCCATTTTTCCCATTATTTCCCGCCATTCCCCCCAGTTTCCCAATGTTTCTCAACATTTCCCAACATTTCCCGCCATTTCCTGCCATTTCCCGCCGTTTCCCTCAATTTCCCGCCATTTCTCCCCCCATTTTTCCCTTTATTTCCTGCCCTTTCTCCCCATTATTTCCCGCCATTATTTCCCGCCATTTCCCCGCTCTTTCCCGCCATTCCGCACTGACCGTGGCCGCACTTTCCGCAGCGGACGAGCTCATCGTCACCGTCATTGTCACCGTCATTGTCGCCGTCCCTGTCACCATCACCGTCCCGGTCACGCTCACGGTCACGGCTGCGGCCGCTGCCAGCGCAGACACAGCACGAGGGCTCCTCCCCCGGCACGGCCGCTGTGCCACCGATCAATAACCAACCGATCAATAATCAATCGATCAATAACCGATCAATAACCCATCGATCAATAATCAATCGATCAATAACTGATCAATAATCAATCGATCATCAATCCACCGATCAATAACCAACTGATCAATAATCAATCGATCATCAATCCACCGATCAATAACCCATCGATCAATAATCAATCGATCAATAACGCATCGACTGATAACTGATCAATAACCAATCAATAACCCACTGACCAATAACCGATCAATAATCAATCGATCAATAACCCATCGATCATAAAACCATCGATCAATAACCCACTGATCAATAACCAATAATCAATCGATCAATAACCCATCGATTGATAACTGATCAATAACCAAACAATAACCCACTGATCAATAACCGATCAATAACCCATCGATCAATAACCCACCAATAAATAACCCACTGATCAATAACCAATCAATAATCAATCGATCATCAATCCATCGATCAATAACCAATCAATAACCGATTGATTATTAATCCATTGATCAATAACCGATCAATAACCGATCGATAACCGATAACCGATGGATAATCGATAACCGATCGATAACCGATAACCGATAACCGATAACCGATAATCGATGATCGACAATCAATAACCGATAACCGATAACCGATACCCGATAACTGACACCCGATCGATAACTGATACCTGATAATCGATAATCGATAACCGATCGATAATCGATACCCGATACCCGATAATCGATACCCGATACCCCATAACCGATACCCGATACCCGATCGATAATCGATAATCAATACCCGATAATCGATAATCGATAACCGATAGCGGGCAGGGCTCACCGGGGCTGATGTCTTTCCAAAGGACAAAGAACTGCGAGTTGTCCTCGAATTGGATCAGACAGCCACGGCGAGAGGCGTCCACCTGCGGAATGGGATCGGATCGGGGAATTTGGGGAGATTTTGGGGGAATTTGGGGAATTTGGGGATTGGGATCGGGATCGGGATTGGGATTGGGATTGGGATTGGGATTGGGGATTGGGATTGGGATTTGGGATAGGGATTGGGATTGGGATTGGGGATTGGGATTGGGATTGGGGATTGGGATTGGGATCGGGATTGGGGATTTGGGGATTGGGATTGGGATTGGGATTGGGGATTGGGATTGGGATTGGGGATTGGGATTGGGGATTGGGATTGGGATCGGGGATTGGGGATTGGGATTGGGATTGGGGATTGGGATTGGGGATTGGGATTGGGATCGGGGATTGGGACTGGGATTGGGATTGGGATTGGGATTGGGATTGGGGATTGGGATTGGGATCGGGGATTGGGACTGGGATTGGGATTGGGGATTTGGGGGATTCGGGGGGATTTGGGTTTTGGGGGGTTTGGGGAATTTGGGGAATTTGGGGATTGGGGATTGGGATTGGGATTGGGATCGGGGATTGGGATTGGGATTGGGATTGGGGATTGGGATTGGGATTGGGGATCGGATCAGGGATTGGGATTGGGATTGGGACTGGGGATCGGATCAGGGATTGGGATTGGGGATTGGGATTGGGATTGGGATTGGGATTGGGATTGGGGATTGGGATTGGGGATTGGGATTGGGGATCGGGATCGGGATCGGGATTGGGATTGGGATTGGGATTGGGATCGGGATTGGGATTTGGGATAGGGATTGGGATTGGGATCGGGGATCGGATCAGGGATTGGGATTGGGATTGGGGATTGGGATTGGGATTGGGGATTGGGATTGGGATTGGGATTGGGGAATTTGGGGATTGGGGATTGGGATTGGGATTGGGATTGGGGATTGGGAATTGGGGAATTTGGGGATTGGGGATTGGGATTGGGATTGGGATTGGGATTGGGGATTGGGATTGGGATTGGGATTGGGATTGGGGATCGGATCAGGGATTGGGATTGGGATTGGGATTGGGATCGGGGATTGGGATTGGGATTGGGATTGGGGATTGGGATTGGGATTGGGGATCGGATCAGGGATTGGGATTGGGATTGGGATTGGGGATCGGATCAGGGATTGGGATTGGGATTGGGATTGGGATCGGGGATTGGGATTGGGATTGGGATTGGGATTGGGATTGGGAATTGGGATTGGGATTGGGATTGGGATTGGGATTGGGATTGGGGATTGGGGATTGGGATTGGGGATTGGGATTGGGATTGGGATTGGGATTTGGGATAGGGATTGGGATTGGGATTGGGATAGGGATTGGGATCGGGGATTGGGATTGGGATTGGGATTGGGGATTTGGGGATTGGGATTGGGATTGGGATTGGGGATTGGGATTGGGATTGGGGATTGGGATTGGGGATTGGGATTGGGATCGGGGATTGGGGATTGGGATTGGGATTGGGGATTGGGATTGGGGATTGGGATTGGGATCGGGGATTGGGACTGGGATTGGGATTGGGATTGGGATTGGGATTGGGGATTGGGATTGGGATCGGGGATTGGGACTGGGATTGGGATTGGGGATTTGGGGATTGGGATTGGGATTGGGATTGGGATTGGGATTGGGGATTGGGATTGGGATTGGGATTGGGATTGGGATTGGGATTGGGATTGGGATTGGGGATTGGGATTGGGGATTGGGATTGGGATCGGGGATTGGGACTGGGATTGGGATTGGGATTGGGATTGGGATCGGGGATCGGATCAGGGATTGGGATTGGGATTGGGATTGGGATTGGGGATTGGGATTGGGATTGGGGAATTTGGGGGATTTGGGGATTTGGGATTGGGATTGGGATTGGGATTGGGATTGGGAATGGGATTGGGGATTTGGGGATTTGGGATAATTTGGGGAATTTGGGAAATGTTGGGGATTTTGGGGGAATTTTGGGGGAATTTTGGGGAAAATTGTGTGAAAATTTGGGGGAATTTGGGGATTTGGGGATTGAGGGATTTGGGGGAAATTTGGGAGAATTTGAGGGAAATTTGGGAGAATTTGGGGAATTTGGGGATTTGGTGGACATTTGCGGATTTTGGGGGAAATTTGGGAGAATTTGGGAGAATTTGGGGGAAATTTGGGGATTTGGAAGAATTTGGGGATTTTGGGGATTTTGGGGATTTTTTAAAAAACTTGGGGGGGGCTTTGGGGGGAATTTGGGATTTTTGGGGGAATTTCTTTGGATTTTGGGGAATTCGGGGGGAATTGGGGAGTCTGGGAGGGCTTTGGAGGGGGAATTTGGGGGAAAATCTGGGGGAAATCTGGGGGATTTGGGGGGAATTCTTCGGGAATTTGGGGGAATTTGGGGGAATTTTCAGGGATTTGGGAGAAATTTTTGGGGACTTGGGAGAATTTGGGGGATTTAGGGGGAATTTTAGGGGAAATTTGGGGGATTTGGGGGGAATTTTTGGGGATTTTGAAGGAATTTTCGGGCATTTTGGGGGAATTTCCAGGGATTTTGGGGATTCTGAGAGATTTTTGGGGGATTTTGGGAGAATTTTTGGGTATTTGGGGGGAATTTTCTGGGATTTGGGAGAAATTTTAGAGGATTTGGGGGATTTGGGCGATTTTTGGGGGAAAATTTGGGGAAATTTTGGGGCATTTTTTGGGAACTTGGGGAAATTTTTGGGGATTTTGGGGGAATTTTCTGGGGATTTTGGGAGAAATTTTGGGAGTTTTGGGGGAATTTGGAGGATTTTGGGTAATTTTGGGGGAATTTTCAGGGATTTTGGGAGAAATTTTGGGGGATTTTGGGGGAATTTTGGGGAATTGGGGGAGACTTGGGGATTTTGGGGATTTTTTTTTTTTTAATTTGGGGGTTTGGGGAAATTTGGGGGATTTTGAGGGAATTTTCCTGGATTTTGGGGGGAATTTGGGGGATTTTGGGGGGAATGTGGGGATTTGGGGATTTGGGGATTTTGGGGAATTGGGGATTTTTTTTTAATTTGGGGATTTGGGAAAATTGTGGAGGATTTTGAGGGAATTTTTGGGGATTTTGGGGGGAATTTCCAGGGATTTTGGGGAAATTTGTGGGAATTTTCTGGGATTTTGAGGAAATTTTCTGCGATTGGGGGGATTTGGGGGGATTTTTTTGGGGATTTTGGGGACATTTTGGGGGGTTTTGGGGAATTTGGGGAATTGGGGGGTCTGGGAGGGTTTTGGAGGGGGAATTTGGGGGAAATGGAGGAGGATTTTGGGGTAATTTTGGGGGATTTGGGGGGAATTTTCTGGGATTTTGGGAGATATTTTGGGGATTTTGGGGGAATTTTCTGGGATTTTGGGTGATTTTTTAGGGGATTTTGGGGAAATTTTGGGGGATTTTTGAGGTATTTGGGGGCAATTTTCAGGGATTTGGGGGAATTTGGGGGTTTGGGGGAAATTTCTGGGGATTTTGGGGCCATTTCAGGGCCATTTTGGGGCAGTTTTGGGGCTAATTTTGGGACCATTTTAGGGCAGTTTTGGGGCCATTTTAGGGCAGTTTTGGGTCAGTTTTGGGGCATTTTAGGGACATTTTTTCGCTGTTTTGGGGCCATTTTAGTGTCACTTTAGGGCCATTTTTAGGGCCATTTTGGGGCTGTTTTAGGGCATTTTTAGGGCCGTTTTTGGGCTGTTTTGGGGTAATTTTAGGGTCATTTTAAGGCAGTTTCAGAGCCATTTTAGGGCCATTTTAGGGGCATTTCGGGACCATTTTGGGGCTGTTTTGGGTTCATTTTAGGGCCTTTTTTGGGGCATTTCAGGGCCTTTTTTTGGGGCATTTCAGGGCCTTTTTTGGGGCATTTTAGGGCCGTTTTTGGGCTGTTTTGGGACTGGTTCGGGGCTGGTTTTAGGGCCATTTCAGGGTGGTTTTAGGGCATTTTTAGGATCATTTTTGGGGCTTTTTTAGAGCGGCTTTAGGGCTGGTTCAGGGCAGTTTGGGGCATTTTTCGAGCCATTTTAGGGCCATTTTAGGGCATTTTTAGGGCAGTTTTATGGCCGTTTTTGGGGCTTTTTTGGGTCATTTTGGGGCCGTTTTGGGGCTGCTTTTGGGTCCATTTTAGGGCCATTTAGGGCAGTTTTAGGGCCATTTTTGGGCTGTTTTGGGACCAGTTCAGGGCTGGTTTTAGAGCCATTTTGGGGCAGTTTTAGGGCCATTTTGGGGCAGTTTTAGGGCCAGTTTGGGGCTGCTTTTGAGGCAGTTTTAAAGCCATTTTAGGGCCGTTTTTGGGCCATTTTGGGTCCATTTTAGGGCCATTTTTGGGGCATTTCGGGGCTGTTTTGGGGCAGTTTTAGGGCCTTTTTTGGGCCATTTTGGGATGGTTTTAGAGCCATTTTAGGGCCATTCTGGGGCATTTCAGGGCAGTTTTTGGAACATTCTTAGGGCAGTTTTTGGGACATTTTGGGGCCATTTTTGGGCTGTTTTGGGGTTGTTTTAGGGCCAGTTTTTGGGCCATTTTAGGGCCATTTTAGGGCCTTTTTTTGGCATTTCAGGGCCTTTTTGGGGGGCATTTTAGGGCCGTTTTTGGGCCATTTTAGGGCCGTTTTTGGGCCATTTCAGGGCCATTTTAGGGCCATTTTAGGGCCGTTTTTAGGGCCATTTTTGGGGCATTTCGGGGCATTTTGGGGTCCCACCTTCTTGACGACGCCCAGGTAGAGCAGGCCGTCGGTCCAGCGCGCCAGCACGTCCTGCCCCTCCCCGATCGGGGGGGGCCGCGGGGGGCTCGGGGGGGGCACGGAGACCCCCCGGGGAGGCAGCCATCGCATCCTGGGCTGGCACCCCGAAATCTGAGAGTAAAACCCAAAAATGGGGGGTTAGACCCCAAAAATGGGGGGGCTAGACCCCAAAAATGGGGGCTCGGGGGGGCACGGAGACCCCCGGGGAGGCAGCCATCGCATCCTGGGGCTGGGACCCCGAAATCTGAGAGTAAAACCCAAAATGAGGGGTTAGACCCCAAAATCTGAGAGTAAAACCCAAAAATGGGGGGTTAGACCCCAAAATCTGAGAGTTAGACCCCAAAATTGGGGGGGTTAGCCCCAAAATTGGGGGGTTAGACCCCAAAATCTGAGAGTAAAACCCCAAAAATGAGGGGTTAGACCCCAAAATCTGAGAGTAAAACCCAAAATGAGGGTTAGACCCAAAATCTGAGAGTAAAACCCAAAAATGGGGGGTTAGACGCCAAAAATGGGGGGATTAGACCCCAAAATCTGAGTTAGACCCCAAAATCTGAGAGTAAAACCCAAAAATGGGGGGTTAGACCCAAAAATAGGGGGGAATAGACCCCAAAAATGAGGGGTTAGACCCCGAAATCTGAGAGTAAAACCCAAAAATGGGGGTTAGACCCCAAAATCTGAGAGTAAAACCCCAAAATGGGGGGTTAGACTCCAAAAGTGGGGGGTTAGACCCCAAAATCTGAGAGTAAAACCCAAAAACCGAGGGTTAGACCCCGAAATCTGAGAGTAAAACCCCAAGAATGGGGGCTTGGGGGGGGCACGGAGACCCCCGGGGAGGCAGCCATCGCATCCCGGGGCTGGGACCCCGAAATCTGAGAGTAAAACCCAAAATGGGGGGTTACACCCCGAAATCTGAGAGTTAGACCCCAAAATGGGGGGGGTTAGACCCCAAAATTGGGGGGTTAGCCCCAAAATTGGGGGCTGGGACCCTGAAATCTGAGGGTTAGAAGCCAAAAATGGGAGGGGGGGGAATGGGGGGAGATTGGGGGGTCCCAGTTTGGGGAGGGTCCCAGTTTGGGGAGAGTCCCAGTTTGGGGTCCCGGTTTGGGGTATCCCATTCTGGGGGGTGGTCCCTTTTAGGGGGGTCCCCTTTTGGGAGATTCCCAAATTTTTCGGGGATTCCCATCTTTTGGGGGGGTGTCCCATTTTCGGGGGTGTCCCCTTTTTTTGGGGGTGTGTCCCTTTTTTGGGGGGAGTGACCCATTTTGGGGGGGTCTCCCATTTTGGGAGGGTGTCCCTTTTTTGGGGGTGTGTCCCATTTTGGGATATCCCATTTTGGGGGGGGTCCTGTTTTCGGTCTGTCCCATCTTTTGGGGGGGGGTGTCCCATTTGGGGATATCCCATTTTGGGGTGGGGGTCCCATTTTGGGGGGGCTCAGTTTTGGGGGGTCCCGCTTGGGGATGTCCCATTTTGGGGGCGCACTGTTTTGGGGTGCCCTGATTCGGGGGGGTCCCGTTTTGGGATGTCCAATTAGGGGGGGTCCCGTTTTGGGGGGATCCCTTTTTGGGGGGGGGTCCTGTTTTTGGGGAGTCCCATCTTTTGGGGGTGTCCCTTTTTGGGGGCCATCCCTTTTTGTGGGGGTACCCAGTTTTGGGGGGGTCCCGTTTGGGGTGGGGGTCCCATTTTGGGGGTGGTGTCCCTTTTTTTTGGGGGATATCCCATTTTAGGGGTGTCCCGTTTTGGGGTGTTCGTATTTTTTGGGGTGTTCCCATTTTTTGGGGGTCCCATTTCAGGAGGGTCCCATTTTTTGGGGTGTTCCATTTTTTGGGGGTGTTCCCATGGGGTCCTGTTTTGGGGAATCTCGCTTTAGGGAGGTTCCATTTGGGGGGGGTCCGATTTTCGGGGGGTGTCCCCTGGGGGAGTTTTTGGGGGCCCCATTTTTGGGGGGTTACCCCGGTTTTGGGGGGGTTATCCCATTTTGGGGGAGTTTCCCATTTTTGGGGGGCGTGTCCCATTTTTGGGGGGGCTATCCCATTTTTGGGGGGGTTATCCCATTTTTTGGGGGGTTATCCCATTTTTGGGGGGTTTATCCATTTTTGGGGGGCGTGTCCGGCTTGGGGGGCTCTCATTTTGGGGTTCCCCTTTTGGGGGGGGTCCCATCTTCAGGGGTCCCATTTTGGGGTGGTCCCTTTTTTGGGGGGTGTCCAGTTTGGGGAGTCCCGTTTGGGGGGGTCCCATTTTGGGAGGGCTCCCATTTTTTGGGGAGGCTATCCCATTTTTGGGGGGGTTATCCCATTTTTTTGGGGTGTTATCCCATTTTTGGGGGGGGTTATCCCATTTTTGGGGGGATATGTCCCTTTTTTGGGGGGGTTATCTCATTTTAGGGGGGGCTTATCCCATTTTTGGGGGGGGCGTGTCCCGTTTGGGGGGGGCGTGTCTGCCTTTAGGGGGGTCCCATTTTGGGGTTCCCCTTTTGGGGGGGGGTTTCATCTTCAGGGGGTCCCATTTTGGGTGGTCCCTTTTTTGGGGGGGTGTGTCCCGTTTGGGGGGGGGGGTCCCATTTTGGGAAGGCTCCCATTTTTGGGGGGTCCTGTTTTAAGGGGTCCTGTTTTGGGAGGGGGTCCCACTTTGGGGGGGTCCCTTTGGGGGGCGTGTCCCGTTTGGGGGGGGATCCCACTTTGGGGGGGCGTCCCTATTTTTTTGGGGGGGTCCCATTTTAGGGGGGTCCCGTTTTTGGGGGGGTGTCCCGTGGGGGGGCGCTCTCCCATTTTGGGGGTCTCCCGTTTTTGGGGGGGTTATCCCATTTCGGAGGGGGGGTTATCCATTCTTTTTGGGGCGTTCTCCCATATTTTGGGGGTTTCTCCCTTAATTTCGGGGGGTTCTCCCATATTTTGGGGTTTTCTCCCATATTTTGGGGTTTTCTCCCATATTTTGGGGTTTTCTCCCATAATTTTGGGGGTTTCTCCCATAATTTCGGGGGTTTCTCCCGTATTTCTGGGGGGGCTGTCCCGTTTTCCGGGGGGTGTCCCGCGCGGGGGATGGGGGGGGTCTCACGCCGGCAGCGGGGGGGTCCCGAGGCTGTCCTGCCCGTCCCGGGGGGGGTCGCGGCCCCCCCCAGCCCCGACCCCGAGCGGCCGCTGCGGGCGGCGGCGGCGGCGGGGCCGTGACGCAGCAGCGGCGGCGCGGGGGGGGCCGGGGGGGGGGCCAGAGGGACGGCGGCACCGGAGACCCCCCCGGGGACCCCCCCGAGCCCCCCCCGCGGCCACGGCGGGGGTTATGGGGGCGCGGGGCCGGGGCGGGGACCCCCAAAACGCCCCCAAAATCCGCCCCCCCCCGCCCCCCCCGCGGCCGGTGCTGCCCCGGCGGCCCCAGGCCACGCCCACGGCGAGGTGGCCACGCCCACAATGGCACAGGCCACGCCCCCCGAGCGCGCCCGCAGCCGCTGCTGCAGAGGGCGGGGCCACGCCCACATGGACATGGCCACGCCCACCCAGCACAAACCACGCCCACAGCGCGCCGGCAGAGCGCGGCTAGGCCCCGCCCCTGGCCACGCCCACTCAGCAACGCCCACTTAACTCACAGAGCCCCGCGGCCGCGGAGGCCACGCCCACATAGCCCAAGCCACGCCCACCAACTGCACGCGCCCTGCTCTTGGCCCTTCAAGCCACGCCCCCAGCGTAAAAGCCACGCCCCCTGTGACCGGGCCACGCCCCCTCCCCGCGCCCCGCCGCGATTTGGGGGCGATGTTCGGGGTTTGGGGGGGCTGGGGGCGTTTTAGGGGGGTTTGGGGGGGATGAAATGGGGTCTGGGGGGGTCTGGGGGGTCGGGGCAGTTTTGGGGGGGCTCAGGGGGATTTTGGGGGGGTTTGGGGGGGATGAAATGGGGTCTGAGGGGTCGGGCCAGTTTTGGGGGGGCTCAGGGCGTTTTGGGGGGTTTGGGGGGGATGAAATGGGGTCTGAGGGGTTGGGGCAGTTTTGGGGGGGCTGAGGGGGATTTTGGGGGGGTTTGGGGGGGATGAAATGGGGTCTGAGGGGTTGGGGCAGTTTTGGGGGGGCTGAGGGGGATTTTGGGGGGGTTTGGGGAGGCTGAAATGGGGTCTGGGGGGGTCTGAGGGGTCGGGGCAGTTTTGGGGGGGCTGAGGGGGATTTTGGGGGGGTTGGGGAGGCTGAAATGGGGTCTGGGGGGGTCTGAGGGGTTGGGGCAGTTTTGGGGGGCTCAGGGGGATTTTGGGGGGGGGTTGGGAAGGTTCGGAGGGGTCTGGACGGGGTTTGGGGAGGATTCGGGAAGGATTGGGGGGGTTGGAAAGGTTTTAAGGGGATTTGGGGTGAGTTTGGGGTATTTGGGGGCACTTGGGGGCGATTTGGGGAGACCGAAGAGGGATTTGAGAGGGTTTGGAGAGGGGTGGGGGGATTTTGGGGGGTTTGGGGTGGATTTGGGGATTTCGGGGGGAAATTTGATGAGGTTTGTGGTGGATCTGGGGATATTTTGGGTGGATTTGAGGATGTTTGGAGGGGACTTGAGGATGTTTGGGGGGATTTGAGGATGTTAGTGGTGGATTTGAGGATATTTGGGGTGGATTTGAGGACGTTTTGGGGGGATTTGAGGATGTCTGTGGCGGATTTGAGGATGTTTGGGGTGGATTTGAGGATATTTGGGGTGGATTTGAGGACGTTTTGGGGGGATTTGAGGATGTCTGTGGTGGCTTTGAGGATTTTGGGGTGGATTTGAGGATGTCTGGAGTGGATTTGAGGATGTTTGGGGAGGATTTGAAAATGATTGGGGGGATTTGAGGATGTTTGGGGGGAATTTGAGGACGTTTGGGGGGGATTTGAGGAGGTTTGGGGGGGATTTGAGGATATCTGTGGAGGATTCAGGGATATTTGCAGAGGATTTGGGGATGTCTGTGGTGGATTTGAGGAGGTTTGGGGTGGCTTTGAGGATGGTTGGGGGGATTGGAGGATGTCAGTGGTGGATTTGAGGATGTTGGTGGAAGATTTGGGGATGTTTGTGCTGGATTTGAGGATTTTGCAGGGCGTTGAGGATGTTTGGAGGGTATTTGAGGATGTTTTGGGAGGATTTGAGGATGTTTGCGGGGATTTGAGGGTGTTAGTGGTGGATTTGAGGATGTTTGGGGTGGATTTGAGGATGTTTGGGGGAATTTGAGGATGGTTGGGGGGATTTGAGGATATCTGTGGAGGATTTACGGATGTTTGTGGAGGATTTGAGGATGTCTGTGGTGGATTTGAAGATGTTTGGGGGGAATTTGAGGATTTTTGTGAAGGATTTGAGGATGTTTGTGGAGAATTTGGGGATGTCTGGGGTGGATTTTTTGGGGAATTTGAGGATTTTTGTGAAGGATTTGAGGATGTTTGTGGAGAATTTGGGATGTTCGGGCTGTGGGCGGGGCTTGCTCTCAGGCCACGCCCCTCCCGCCCCACCCCCAAAGAGGCAAAACATCTCAGCGCCGAGCGAACCGTGCCACTCACTAAGCCCCGCCCACATCCCCACCCCTCTCCCGCTCAGCCAATCCCTACCCTCGCCTCCCAAGCAAGCCCCGCCCCCTCCTCAGGCCCCGCCCCCCACAGCCGTTATCCCTTGGCGGGCGAACTCCCCTCCCACCCTGGCCCCGCCCTGCTCTCCCATTGGCTATTCCGCCGCCCACAGCGCGCTCCCATTGGCTGAGCCGCGCGGGGGCGGGACCTCCCCCACAGCTCGCCTCGCCATTGGCCGAGGCCCGGGGACCAATGGCCGCGCGGCGGTTTGAAGGCGCGCGGGACAAGATGGCCGCGGTGCCTGAGGCGGCTCCCGCAGCGATCGCGGGGCCCCGCTCGGGCGCCTCGCGGCTGCCGGTGGCCCGGACCCGGGAGAAGCGGCCCCCGTCGTGCCCCGGCCCCGTGGGGCCGGCGGTGGGGCCGCCCCAGCAGGTGCGGAGCTTTCCCTGGGCGAGTTTTCCCTCCCTCGCTCGCGCCGGAGCCGCCTGACGCCGTTTGCCCCCTCACAGAAACGCTCCCGGACCGGCCTCGGCCCCGCAACCACCAAGGCCGCGCCCAAGGCCCCGGCCAGGGCCCCGCTCAAGGCCCTCGGGCCGGCGGCAGCGGCGGGGAAGAACGGTACGGGGAGCCTAGGGCGCGTTTGGGGCGATTTAGGGGAATTTGGGGGGTTCAGAGGAGTTAGGGGAGTTTTACCGGGGGTGTTTGGGTGAATAAAGGCACATTGGGGGGTTCAGAGGGGTTAGGGGAGTTTAACCGGGGGTGTTCGGGTGGATTCAGGGGCATTTGGGGGGCTCAGAGGGGTTTGGGGGAGTTTAACCGCGGGTGTTTGGGTGGATTCAGGGGCATTTGGGGGTTCAGAGGGGTTAGGGGAATTTTGGGGGAGCTTAACGGGGCTGTTTGGGTGGATAAAGGCACATTTGGGGGGCTCAGAGGGGTTAGGGGAGTTTAACCGCGGGTGTTCGGGTGGATAAAGGCACATTTGGGGGGCTCAGAGGGGTTAGGGGAGTTTTGGGGGAGGTTAACTGGGGGTGTTTGGGTGGATTTAGGGACATTTAGGGGGTTCAGAGGGGTTAGGGGAGTTTAACCGGGGGTGTTTGGGTGGATTCAGGGGCATTTGGGGGGCTCAGAGGGGTTAGGGGAGTTTTGGGGGAGCTTAACGGGGCTGTTTGGGTGGATAAAGGACCATTTGGGGGCTTCAGAGAGGTTTGGGGGAATTTAACTGGGGGTGTTTGGGTGGATAAAGGCACATTTGGGGGGCTCAGAGGGGTTAGGGGAGTTTTGGGGGAGGTTAACTGGGGGTGTTTGGGTGGATTTAGGGACATTTAGGGGGTTCAGAGGGGTTAGGGGAGTTTAACCGGGGGTGTTTGGGTGGATTTAGGGTCATTTGGGGGCTCAGAGGGGTTTGGGGAGTTTTGGGGGAGGTTAACCGTGGGTGTTCGGGTGGATAAAGGCACATTTGGGGGGCTCAGAGGGGTTTGGGGGAGTTTAACCGGGGCTGTTCGGGTGGATTTAGGGATATTTGGGGGGTTCAGAGGGGTTAGGGGAGTTTCGGGGGAGTTTCGGGGGTGTTTGGGGCATTCGGAGAGCTCTTGGGGGCATTTTCGGGGGTTCAAGGGCCAAAGGAGGCACTGGGGGTGGAAAGGAGCGCTCGGCGAGGCTGAGGGAAAACTTTGGGGAGGTTTGGGGGAGAGTCGAGGAGATTTGGGGAGATCAGTGTGGATTTTGGGGAGATGAGTGAGGTTTTCGGAGAGATTAATGAGGATTTTGGGGAGATAAGTGAGGTTTTTGGGGGGATCAGTGATGTTTTTGGGGAGATGAGTGAGGTTTTTGGGATATTAGTGAAGTTTTTGGAGATTTTAGTGAGGTGTTTGGAAGATGAGTGAGGTTTTTGGAAGATGAGTGAGGATTTTGGGGAGATCAGTGAGGTTTTTGGGGAGATGAGTGGGGTTTTTGGGGAGATCAGTGATGTTTTTGGGGAGATCAGTGATGTTTTTGGGGAGATGAATGAGGTTTTTGGGATATTAGTGAAGTTTTTGGAGATTTTAGTGAGGTTTTTGGGGAGATCAGTGATGTTTTTGGGATATGAGTGAGGTTTTTGGGGAGATGAGTGAGGATTTTGGGGGCTTCGAGGAGTTTTGGGGAGATGAGTGAGGTTTTTGGGGAGATGAGTGAGGTTTTTGGGGAGATGAGTGAGGTTTTTGGGGAGATGAGTGAGGTTTTTGGGGAGATCAGTGAGGTTTTTGGGGACATTAGTGAGGTTTTTGGAAGATGAGTGAGGTTTTTGGAAGATGAGTGAGGTTTTTGGGGAGATCAGTGAGGATTTTGGGGAGATCAGTGAGGATTTTGGGGAGATCAGTGAGGTTTTGGGGGAGTTTAGTGAGGATTTTGGGGGCTTCGAGGAGTTTTGGGGAAATGAGTGAGGTTTTTTGGGAGATTAGTGAGGATTTTGGGGAGATGAGTGAGGTTTTTGGGGAGATGAGTGAGGTTTTTGGGGAGATGAGTGAGGTTTTTGGGGAGATCAGTGAGGTTTTTGGGGACATTAGTGAGGTTTTTGGAAGATGAGTGAGGTTTTTGGAAGATGAGTGAGGTTTTTGGGGAGATCAGTGAGGATTTTGGGGAGATCAGTGAGGATTTTGGGGAGATCAGTGAGGTTTTGGGGGAGTTTAGTGAGGATTTTGGGGGCTTCGAGGAGTTTTGGGGAAATGAGTGAGGTTTTTTGGGAGATTAGTGAGGATTTTGGGGAGATGTGTGAGGTTTTTGGGGACTTTGGGGGGGTTAAATGGAATTTGGGGGGATGAAAATGGATTTTGGGAGGGTCAATGGGGCATTTTTGGCCATTTCAGGGGTACTCGGGAGAATTAATGGGGAATTTCGGTCACTTGGGGGTCTCAGGGTATTTGGGGGCACCCAAAGGGGGTCTTGGTGTGATTAAAGGGGAATTTGGGGGGGTTAATGGGAATTTGGGGGGGTTAATGGGAATTTGGGGGGGTTCAAGGGGATTTTGGGACAATTGGGGAATTGGGGTGTTTAAAGGGAGTTTTGGGGCAATTTCGGGATTTTGGGGGGGGTTAAAGGGAGTTTTGGGGCAATTTTGGGATTTTGGGGGGGGTTAAAGGGAGTTTTGGGGCAATTTTGGGATTTTGGGACAATTTTGGGATTTTGGGGGGGGTTAAAGGGAGTTTTGGGGCAATTTTGGGATTTTGGGACAATTTTGGGATTTGGGGGGGGTTTAAAGGGAGTTTTGGGACAATTTTGGGATTTGGGGGGTTGAAGGTGTCCCACCCCCCCCCCCCCCAATGTCCCTGTCCCCACAGATGGCTCCCGAAAGGCAGCGACGGTGGCGGCAGCTCCGCGGGCAGGTGAGAGCCGAGAGCCATCCCCGGTGTCCCCAGGGCCACCTCTGCTGTCCCCAAGGCTCCCCCAGTGTCCCCAGTGTCCCCAAGGCTCCTTCCCAATGTCCTCAGGGCTGCCCATGACACCCCCAAGGCGTCCCCCAATGTCCCCAGTGTCCCCAAGGCTCCTTCCCAATGTCCCCAAGCTCCCCTCAATGTCCCCAAGGCCACCACCCTCCATGCCCAGTGTCCTCAAGACCCCCCAATGTCCCCAAGCTCCCCCTGCCCTGTCCCCAATGTCCCCAAGCTCTCCCCGCCCTGTCCCCAATGTCCCCAAGGCCTCCCTTGACAGCCCAAGCCCCTCCCGATGTCCTCAAGGCCACCCTGCCCTGTCCCCAGTGTCCCCAAGGCTCCCCCAGCCCCCCCATTGTCCCCAGTGTCCCCAACTCCCCTCCCACACCCCAAGGTCCCCTCCTGATGTCCCCAAGGCCACCACACCCCCCCAGGCCCAATGTCCCCAGTGTCCCCAACCCCCTCAGTGTCCCCAGTGTCCCCAATGCCCTGGCGGTGTCCCCGCAGGCTCGGCCCCCTCAGCCGCCGCGGCCAAGGGCACAGCCAAGCGCCCGAGCTGGGACCTGCGGGGGCAGGTGGGTGACCTGCGGGAGGCGCTGGGCGAGGCCAGGGAGCGCCTGCAGGGCCTGGACAGCGAGAAACGGCAGCTGGAGAGCAGCAACCGCGAGCTGCGGCAGCGCCTGGAGCAGCTCCAGAGGGAGCTGAGGGACAGAGAGCGGAGAGAGAAGAGCCTCAGCGCCAGGGTCGGGTGAGGAACCTGTTAAAATCTGTAAAAATCCTGAAAAACTGACCCAAAATCCTGAAAAACTGACCCAAAATCCTGAAAAACTGCCCCAAAAATCCATCCCAGTCCCTCTCCAGAGGGAGATGAGGGAGCGCGAGAGGAGAGAGAAGAGTCTGAGCGCCAGGGTCGGGTGAGGAATGGAACAAAATCCTGAAAAACTGCCCCAAAATCCTGAAAAACTGCCTCAAAATCCATCAAAACTGCCTCAAAATCCTGAAAAACTGCCCCAAAATCCTGAAAAACTGCCTCAAAATCCTGAAAAACTGCCCCAAAATCCATCAAAACTGCCCCAAAATCTGAAAAACTGCCCCAAAATCCATCCCAGTCCCTGTCCTGAGGGAGATGAGGGAGCGTGAGCGGAGAGAGAAGAGTCTGAGTGCCAGGGTCGGGTGAGGAATTTTAAAAAAGTGACCTAAAATCTGTAAAAACTGACCCAAAATCCATCCAAACTGCACCAAAAGCCACTTAAAACCACCCAAATCCCCCTGGTGTGGGACAGGGAGTGGCGTGAGAAGAGCCTGAGTGCCAGGGCCGGGTGAGGAATTAAAAAAACTGCCCCAAAATCCGCTTAAAACCACCCAAATCTGCCCAAATTCCCCTGCTGAGAGACAGGGAGTGGCATGAGAAGAGCCTCAGTGCCAGGGTCGGGTGAGGAATGGACCCAAAATTCATCAAAACTGCCCCAAAATCCATCCCAATCCCCCTGCTGAGGGAGCGCGAGTGGAGAGAGAAGAGCCTCAGCACCAGGGTCGGATGAGAAATCTGTTAAAATCTGTAAAATCTGCCCCAAAATCCATCAAAATTACCCCAAAATCCTGAAAAACTGACCCAAAATCCATCAAAACTGCCCCAAAATTCATCAAAGGTGCCCCAAAATCCATCCCAGTCCCTGTCCTGAGGGAGCTGAGGGAAAGGGAGCGGAGAGAGAAGAGCCTCAGCGCAAGGGTCGGGTGAGGAATGGACCCAAAATCTGTAAAATCTGCCCCAAAATCCATCAAAATCACCCCAAAATCCATCAAGACTGCCCCAAAATCCATCCTAATCCATCTCCTGAGGGAGCTGAGGGACAGGGAGCAGCGAGAGAAGAGCCTCAGCACCAGGGTTGGGTGAGAAATGGAGCCAAAATCCTAAAAAAACTGCCCAAATTCCAGTTAAAATCCACTTAAAACCTTTTAAAATCGCCTCAAGATCTTCAAAATTCTCTCTGAATCCTTCTGAAAGTCCCTGAAATTTCCCCAAATCGCCTCAAGATCCCCAAAATTCCCTCAGAACCATTCTGAAAATCCCTGAAATTTCCCTGAATTGTCTCAAAAACCCTCAAGATCTCCAAAATTCCCTCAGAACCCTCCTGAAAGTCCCTGAAATTTCCCCGAATGGCCCCAAAATCCCCCAAGATCCCCAAAATTCCCTCAGAACCATTCTGAAAATCCCTGAAATTTCCTCAAATTGCCTGAAAACCCCTCAAAATCCCCAAAATTCCCTCGGAACCATTCTGAAAATCCCTGAAATTTCCTCAAATTGCCTGAAAACCCCTCAAAATCCCCAAAATTCCCTCGGAACCCTTCTGAAAAGCCCTGAAATTTCCCTGAATCACCTCAAGATCCCCAAAATTCCCTCAGAATCATTCTGAAAATCCCTAAAATTTCCACAAATCGCCTCAAGATCCCCAAAATTCCCATGGAACCCTCCTGAAAATCCCTGAAATTTCCACGAATTGCCTCAAGATCTCCAAAATTCCCTCAGAACCCTTCTGAAAATCGCTGAAATTTCCCCGAATCACCTCAAGATCTCCAAAAGTCCCTCAGAACCATCCTAAAATTCCCTGAAATTTCCCCAAATTGCCTCAAGATCCCCAAAATTCCCTCAGAACCCTTCCAAAAATCACTGAAATTTCCCCAAATCAACTCAAGATCCCCGAAATTCCCTCAGAGCCTCCCAACAATTCCCTGAATTGCCCCAAAACCCCTCAAGATCCCCAAAATTCCCTCAGAGCCCCCCGAGAATTCCCCGAATCGCCCCAAAACCCCTCAAGATCCCCAAAATTCCCTCAGAGCCTCCCAACAATTCCCCGAATCGCCCCAAAACCCCTCAAGATCCCCAAAATTCCCTCAGAGCCCTCCGAGAATTCCCCGAATTGCCCCAAAACCCCTCAGGAAACTTACCCGAAACACCTGCGAGTCCCCGAATTCCGCCGTTCCCCATTTTTACGGGACTCCCTCCGTCTCCCGCAGCTCCCTGGAGTCGGAGGTGTCGGAATTCCGCACGGAGCTGGAGCAGAGCCAGGGCCGCGTGGAGGCTCTGGAGGCCGAGAAGCGGCGGCTGGAGGAGGAGGAGGAGCAGCGGCGGCGGGAGAGGGACGAGGCCCGGAGCCGAGCGCGGGCGTTGTCGGAGCAGCTGGACAACACCGAGGTGGGGCCCGGAATTCCGGGGAAATCCGAGGGAATTTGGAGCCGTTTCGTTGCTCTGGCTTGGAATTTGCTGAGGGGGAAGGGGGCAAAAAATGGTGGGAAAATGTGAGGGGGAAATCCGCCTGGGGTGCCCAAAAACGGTGGGAAAACGTGAGGGGAAATCTGTGAGGGGCACAAAAAAAAAAGCGGGAAAACGTGAGGGGAAATCCACCAATGGTGCCCAAAAATGGCGGGAAAACGTGAGGGGAAATCTGTGAGGGGCACAAAAAAAAAAGCGGGAAAACGTGAGGGGAAAACTGAGGGGCACCAAAAAAAGTATGGGAAAACGTGAGGGGAAATCCACCAATGGTGCCCAAAAATGGTGGGAAAACATGAGGGGAAATCTGTGAGGGGCACCAAAAAATGGTGGGAAAATGTGAGGGGAGATCCGTCAGGGATGCAAAAAAAAAAGAGTGGGAAAATGTGAGGGGAAATGCACCAGGGGTGCCCAAAAAAAGGGAGGGAAAATGTGACGGGAGATCCTCAGGGATGCAAAAAAAAGAGTGGGAAAATCTGAGGGGAAATGCACTGGGGCACAAAAAAAAAATGGTGGGAAAACGTGAGGGGAAATCCGCCAGAGGCACCCAGAAATGGTGGGAAAATGTGAGGGGAAGTCTGTGAGGGGCACCAAAAAACTGGCGGGAAAACATGAGGGGAAATCTGTGAGGGGCACCAAAAAAATGGCGGGAAAACATGAGGGGAAATCCACCAATGGTGCCCAAAAATGGTGGGAAAACGTGAGGGGAAATGCACCAGGGGCACCAAAAAATGGTGGGAAAATGTGAGGGGAGATCCGTCAGGGATGCCAAAAAAAGAGTGGGAAAATGTGAGGGGAAATGCACCAGGGGTGCCCAAAAATGGCAGGAAAATGTGAGGGGAAATCCACCAGGGGCACCAAAAAAGGGGCGGGAAAACATCGGGTTTGCTCAAATTCCAGCTTTTTTGGTGTTCAAATCCCTCAGGGGGAGCCTCAAAATTTAGGGAAAATGAGAATTTTCACCAATTTAGCTGCTTTTGCAACCAAAATTAATTAGAGGGTGGTCCAAAATCTGCAAAAATAAAAGGAATTTGGAGCCTTTTTTTTGCTCCGGGGGGCGCAAAAGATGGTGCGAAAATGTGGGGTTTGTGCCAGTCCTGTTTTTTTCTGTGTCAAAATCCCTTAGGGGATGCCTCAAAATGTAGGAAGATGGGAATTTTAACCAATTCATGTGCTTTTAAAATCCGAATTCCTCAGGGTTTTTTTCAAAATTCACAGAACTCCAGGAATTTGGAGCTGTTTTGTTGCTCTCTGATTTAAATCCACCAAGGGGTGCAAAAAAAAAAGGCAGGAGAATGAGAGATTTGCACAAATTCCAGGTTTTTTTGGTGTTGAAATCCCTCAGGGGAAGACTCCAAATTTGGGAAAGATGGGAATTTTCACCAATTCAGCTGCTTTTGCAACCAAAATTAACTAGAGGGTGCTTCAAAATCGGCAAAAAAATAATTTGGAGCCTTTTTGTTGCTCCAGGGGGCCAGAAAAAGTTGGGAAGATGAGGGGTTTGTGCCAATTCGGGCTTTTTTGGTGTTGAAAATTCTTCAGAGAAAGCCTCAAAACATGGGAAAAATGATAATTTTCACCAATTCAGCTGCTTTTGCACCCAAAATCCTTCAAGGTCCTTCAAAATCCACGAAAAATTGGGATTTCAGAGCTGTCTTGTTGCTTTCCAAGCTGAAATCCACTGGGGGCACTGGAAAGAGGTGGGAAAATGAGGGGTTTGTGCCAATTCCGACCTTTTTGGCTTCAAAATCCCTCAGGAGGAGCCTCAAAATGCAGGGAAAATTGTGTAAAATGGGAATTTTCACTAATTCAGCCACTTTCGCCCCCAAAATCCCTCAGGGTGTTCAAAATATGGGGGAAAGTGGGAATTTGAATCAACGTTGCTGGAAATCCACCAGGGGGCAGCAAAAAAAGGCGGGAAAATGAGGGGTTTGCACCAATTCGAGCCTTTTTGGCATCGAAATCCCTCAGGGGTGCCTCAAAATTCGGGAAAAATGGGCATTTTCAGTAATTTTGCTCATTTTTAACCCCTAACCCCTCGGGGAAATGTCAGAAAGTTAATAAAATCTGAGGAAAACTGGATCTTTTACTGGTTTCTCTACTGAGCAACCAAAATCTTTCAGAATTCAGGGCAGAGTGAGGGGGGAAAAGGGATTTTGATGGATTCTTACCTCGGTGCCCCAGGCGCAGCTGCGGCAGACGCAGCAGCAGCTGCAGGAGCAGCTGGAGCAGGTGGTGGCACTGCGGGCGCTGGAGGCCTCCCAGCGCACACTGCTGGCCGAGCACGAGGAGCGCATCCACCTGCTGGAGATGGAGCGGCGCCGCCTGCACAACGACATCCAGGAGCTCAAGGTAGGCCCGGTCCTGAGGGGAGATCCTGGGAAATGGTCCCCGATGGCTGAATTAGAGAGTTTGTGGGGTTTTGCAAGGGAACATCCCTGAGGGGAGACCTGTGGTTCCTGAGGAGGGGATCCCTGGTTCCTGAGGGGAGATCCCCGGGAATGGTCCCTGATGGCTGAATCCCGGTGTTTGTGGGGTTTTACAGGGGAACATCTGTGAGGGGAGATCCCTGGGAGCGGCCCCCAGTGGCTGAATCCCAGAGTTTGTGGGGTTTTACAGGGGAACATCTGTGAGGGGAGATCCCCAGGAGCGGACCCTGATGGCTGAATCGCGGTGTTTGTGGGGTTTTCAAAGGGAGCATCCATGAGGGGAGACCCCTGGTTCCTGAGGGGACATCCCCAGGAATGGTCCCCCATGGCTGAATCCCAGAGTTTGTGGGGTTTTACAGGGGAACATTTGTGAGGGGAGACCCCCAGGAGCAGCCCCTGATGGCTGAATTCTGGTTTTTGTGGGGTTTTGCAGGGGAACATTTGTGAGGGGAGACCGCTGGTTCCTGAGGGGAGATCCCCGGGAAATGGCCCCCGATGGCTGAATCCGGGTGTTTGTGGGGTTTTACAGGGGAACGTCTGTGAGGGGAGATCCCCAGCAGCGGATCCTGATGGCTGAATCCCAGTGTTTGTGGGGTTTTCGGGGAGACATTCGTGAGGGGAGACCCCTGGTTCCTGAGGGGAGATCCCGGGAATGGTCCCTGATGGCTGAATCTGGGTGTTCATGGGGTTTTACAGGGGAACATCTGTGAGGGGAGATCCCCAGTTCCTGAGGGGAGATCCCCGGGAATGGTCCCCTATGGCTGAATCCCAGTGTTTGTGGGGTTTTCCTGGGGGACATTCATGAGGGGAGAGCCCCGGTTTCTGAGGGGACATCCCCAGGAATGGTCCCCTATGGCTGAATCCCAGTGTTTGTGGGGTTTTGCAGGGGAACATCTGTGAGGGGACACCCCTGGTTCCTGAGGGGAGACCCCCGGGAGCGGCCCCCATGGCTGAATCCTGGTGTTTGTGGGGTTTTGCAGGGGATCATCTGTGAGGGGTGACCTTCAGTTCCTGAGGGGGATGATCCCTGGTTCCTGAGGGGAGATCCCTGGGAGCGGCTCTTGATGGTCGAATCCTGGTGTTTGTGGGGTTTTCCTGGGGAATATCTGTGAGGGGAGGCCTGTGGTTCCTGAGGGGACAGACCCTGATTCCTGAGGGGAGATCCGCGGGTGCAGCCCCCGATAGCTGAATCCCGGTGTTTGTGGGGTTTTCCTGGGGAATATCTGTGAGGGGAGACCCCCAGTTCCTGAGGGGACAGACCCCGATTCCTGAGGGGAGATCCCTGGGTGCAGCCCCCGATGGCTGAATCCCGGTGTTTGTGGGGTTTTCCTGGGGAACATCTCTGTGTTCTGAGGGAGGAGACCTCTGGGGCTGCCCGCAATGGCTTAATCCCTTTTTTTTTTTGGGATTTCCGGGGGAACATCTGCGTGTTCTGCTTGAGGGGAGACCCTCGGGCATGCCCCGATGGCTAAATGCCTTTTCTTTGTGTTTTCCATGGGAACATCTGTGTGTCCTTAGGGGGAGAGACCCCCAGGCCTGCCCCCGATGGGTGAATCCCATTCTTTGGGATCTTCCAGGGGAACATCCGCGTGTTCTGAACCCCATTTTTTGGGGGTTTTCCATGGGAATATCTCCATGTTTGGAACCCCATTTTTTGGGGGTTTTCCATGGCAATATCCCCATTTTCTGAACCCCGTTTTTCCTTTCACAGGACAATATCCCCATGTTCTGAACCCCATTTTTTTTCCTTTTCCATGGGAATATCCCCATGTTCTGATTCCCATTTTTCCCTTTCCCAGGGGAACATCTGCGTGTTCTGAACCCCAATTTTTTGGCTTTTCCAGGGGAATATCCCCATTTTCTGATTCCCATTTTTTTGCCTTTCCCAGGACAATATCCCCATGTTCTGAACCCCATTTTTTTGCTTTTCCAGGACAATATCCCCATTTTCTGAACCCCGTTTTTCCTTTCACAGGGGAACATCCACGTGTTCTGAACCCCATTTTTCCCTTTCCCAGGGGAATATCCCCATTTTCTCAACACCATTTTTTTGCTTTTCCATGGCAATATCCACGTGTTCTGAACCCCTTTTTTTTTTTTTGGGTTTTCCAGGGGAATATCCCCATGTTCCGAACCCCATTTTTTGGGGTTTTCCATGGCAATATCCCCATGTTCTGAACCCCTTTTTTTTGGGTTTTCCATGGGAATATCCCCATTTTCTGATTCCCATTTTTTTGGCTTTTCCAGGGCAATATCCCCATTTTCTGAACCCCGTTTTTCCTTTCACAGGGGAACATCCGCGTGTTCTGATTCCCATTTTTCCCTTTCCCGGGGGAATATCCCCATTTTCTCAACCCCATTTTTTTTGGGTTTTCCATGGGTATATCCCCGTGTTCTGAACCCCATTTTTTGGGGTTTTCCTTTGGGAATATCTCCATTTTCTGACCCCCATTTTTTTGGGGTTTTCCATGGGAATATCCCCATTTTCTGAACACCATTTTTTTGCTTTTCCATGGCAATATCCACGTGTTCTGAACCCCTTTTTTTTTTTTGGGTTTTCCAGGGGAATATCCCCATGTTCCGAACCCCATTTTTTGGGGTTTTCCATGGCAATATCTCCATGTTCTGAACCCCATTTTCCCTTTCCCAGGGGAACATCCGCGTGTTCTGGACCCCATTTTTTTTTGCTTTTCCATGGCAATATCTCCATGTTCCGAACCCCAATTTTTTTTTCCCTTTCACAGGGGAACATCCACGTGTTCTGATTCCCATTTTTTTTCCTTTTCCATGGCAATATCCCCATGTTCTGATTCCCATTTTTCCCTTTCCCAGGGGAACATCCGCGTGTTCCGAACCCCATTTTTTTTGGGTTTTCCGTGGCAATATCCCCATTTTCTGAACCCCGTTTTTCCTTTCACAGGGGAACATCCGCGTGTTCTGATTCCCATTTTTCCCTTTCCCGGGGGAATATCCCCATTTTCTCAACCCCATTTTTTTGGGTTTTCCATGGGTATATCCCCGTGTTCTGAACCCCATTTTTTGGGGTTTTCCATGGGAATATCCCCATTTTCTGAACCCCTTTTTTTTGGGTTTTCCATAGGAATATCCCCATTTTCTGATTCCCATTTTTTTGGGTTTTCCATGGCAATATCCCCATGTTCTGAACCCATTTTCCCTCCTTTCCCAGGGGAACATCCGCGTGTTCTGAACCCCATTATTTTCACTTTTCCATGGCAATATCCCCATGTTCTGAACCCCAATTTTTTTTTCCCTTTCACAGGGGAACATCCACGTGTTCTGAACCCCATTTTTTTTCCTTTTCCATGGCAATATCCCCATGTTCTGATTCCCATTTTTCCCTTTCCCAGGGGAACATCCACATGTTCTGAACCCCGTTTTTTTGGGGTTTCCATGGCAATATCCCCATTTTCTGAACGCCATTTTTTTGGGGTTTTCCATGGCAATATCCCCATGTTCTGAACCCCAATTTTTTTTTCCCTTTCCCAGGGGAGCATCCACGTGTTCTGAACCCCATTTTTTTTCCTTTTCCATGGCAATATCCCCATGTTCTGATTCCCATTTTTCCCTTTCCCAGGGGAACATCTGCGTGTTCCGAACCCCATTTTTTTTGGGTTTTCCGTGGCAATATCCCCATTTTCTGAACCCCGTTTTTCCTTTCACAGGGGAACATCCGCGTGTTCTGATTCCCATTTTTCCCTTTCTCAGGGGAATATCCCCATTTTCTCAACCCCATTTTTTGGGGGTTTTCCATGGGTATATCCCCGTGTTCTGAACCCCATTTTTTGCCTTTTCCAGGGCAATATCCATGTGTTCTGAACCCCATTTTTTGGGGGTTTTCCAGGGGAATATCCCCATGTTCCAAACGCCATTTTTTTGGGGTTTTCCATGGCAATATCCCCATTTTCTGAACCCATTTTTCCCTTTCCCAGGGGAACATCCACATGTTCTGAACCCCGTTTTTTTGGGGTTTCCATGGCAATATCCCCATTTTCTGAACGCCATTTTTTTGGGGTTTTCCATGGCAATATCCCCATGTTCCAAACCCCATTTTTTGGGGTTTTCCATGGCAATATCCCCGTGTTCTGAACCCCAATTTTTTTTTCTCTTTCCCAGGGGAACATCCGCGTGTTCTGCCGCGTGCGGCCGCTGCTGCCCGAGGAGCGCGAGCGCCAGCGCGGTCTGCCCCACCTGCACTTCCCCCCGCAGGACCCTCACAGCCTCGTGCTCACCCGGCCCGACGACGTGAGTGCCAAAAATCCATTTTCCCTCAAAAACTGCTTTGTTTCCCTCAAAAATGCCTTTATTTCCCTCAAAAATGGCTTTCTTTCCCTCAAAATCGCCTTTATTTCTTTCAAAAACTGCTTTATTTCCCTCAAAAACTGCTTTATTTCTTTCAAAAACTGCTTTATTTCCTTCAAAAACTGCTTTGTTTCCCTCAAAAATCCTTTATTTCCTTCAAAACTCCTATTTTTCCCTTAAAAACTCCTTTATTTCCCTCAAAAATGCCTTTATTTCTTTCAAAAACGCCTTTGTTTCCTTCAAAAACACCTTTAATTTCCACAAAAATGGCTTTATTTCCCTCAGAAACTGCTTTGTTTCCCTCAAAAATGCCTTTATTTCCCTCAGAAACGGATTTATTTCCATCAAAAACGCATTTATTTCCTTCAAAAGCTGCTTTTTTCCTTCCAAAATGGCCTTTTTTCCCCTCAAAAACGGCTTAATTTCTCTCAAAAACGGCTTTATTTCCTTCAAAAATGCATTTATTTTCCTCAGATATGGCTTTATTTCCCTCAAAAAGTCCTTTATTTCCCTCAAAAAACTTCTTTATTTCCCACAAAGCTCCTTTATTTCCTTCAAAAACTGCTTTAGTTCCCTCAAAACCTGATTTATTTCCCTCAAAAATGGCTTTATTTCCCTGAAAAATGGTTTTATTTCCCTCAAAAACTGCTTTTTCCCCTCAAAAATGGTTTTCTTTCCCTCAAAATCGCCTTTATTTCCTTCAAAAACTGCTTTATTTTCCTCAAAAATGCCTTTATTTCCCGCAAAAATGGATTTATTTCCATCAAAAACGCATTTATTTCCTTCAAAAGCTCCTTTTTTCCTTCCAAAATTGCCTTTTTTTCCCTCAAAAACTGCTTCATTTCCCTCAAAAACGGCTTTATTTCCTTCAAAAACTGCTTTATTTCCTTAAAAAATATTGAAGGATATTGAGGAATATTTTCCTCAGATATGGCTTTATTTCCCTCAAAAAGTCCTTTATTTCCCTCAAAAACTTCTTTATTTCCCACAAAGCTCCTTTATTTGCTTCAAAAACTGCTTTAGTTCCCTCAAAACCTGATTTATTTCTCTCAAAAATGCCTTCATTTTCCTCAAATACGGCTTTATTTCCCTCAAAAACTGCTTTATTTCCTTCAAAAACTGCTTTGTTTTCCTCAAAAATCCTTTATTTCCTTCAAAACTCCTATTTTTCCCTTAAAAACTCCTTTATTTCCCTCCAAAATGGCTTTATTTCTTTCAAAAATGCCTTTATTTCTTTCAAAAACTGCTTTTTTCCCCGAAAGATGCCTTTATTTCTTTCAAAAACGCCTTTGTTTCCTTCAAAAACACCTTTAATTTCCACAAAAATGGCTTTATTTCCCTCAGAAACTGCTTTGTTTCCCTCAAAAATGCCTTTATTTCCCTGAAAAATGGTTTTATTTCCCTCAAAAACTGCTTTTTCCCCTCAAAAATGGCTTTCTTTCCCTCAAAATCGCCTTTATTTCCTTCAAAAACTGCTTTATTTCCCTCAAAAACTGCTTTATTTCCATCAAAAACGCATTTGTTTCCTTCAAAAGCTGCTTTATTTCCTTCCAAAATGGCCTTTTTCCCCTCAAAAATTGCTTTCCCTCAAAAACTGCTGTAGTTCCCTTAAAAACTGCTTTATTTCTTTCAAAAATCCCTTATTTCCCTCAAAAATGGCTTTATTTCCCTCAAAAACTGCTTTATGTCGCTCAAAAATGGCTTTATTTCCCTCAAAAACTCCTTTATTTCCTTCAAAAATGGGTTTATTTCCCTCAAATATGGCTTGATTTCCCTCAGATATGGCTTTATTTCCCTCAAAAATGCCTTTATTTCTTTCAAAAATCCCTTATTTCCCTCAAAAACTCCTTTATTTCCCTCAAAAACTCCCTTTCCCCGCCCCAAATTCCTTTTTTTCCCCCAAACTCCTCTTTTTCCCCAAAAAAATCCCTTTTTTCCCCCCCAGATTTCCTTTTCTTTCCCCTGACCCCCCAAATTTGGTTTTTTTCCCAAATTCCCACATTTCTCCCCTGCAGTCTCAGGTGGGTCGGGATCGGCGCCCGGAGCTGCGCTACGACTTCAGCTTCGACCGCGTCTTCCAGCCCGGGGCCTCCCAGCAGGAGATCTTCCAGGAGATCCAGCTCCTCGTGCAGGTGGGATCCAAAAATATCCCAAAAGATCCAAAAAATACCGAAATTCCGATCAAAATCCCCCAAATCCAACCCCAAATCCAACCCCAAATCAAACCCGGGGCCTCCCAGCAGGAGATCTTCCAGGAGATCCAGCTCCTCGTGCAGGTGGGATCCAAAAAATATCCCAAAAGATCCAAAAAATACCGAAATTCCGATCAAAATCACCCAAATCCTGCTCAATTCCCATCAAAATCCCCCAAATCCAACCCCAAATCAAACCTGGGGCCTCCCAGCAGGAGATCTTCCAGGAGATCCAGCTCCTCGTGCAGGTGGGATCCCAAAAATATCCCAAAAGATCCCGAAATTCCCGAAATTCCGATTAAAATCACCCAAATACTGCTCAATTCCCATCAAAATCCCCCAAATCCTGCTCAATTCCCATCAAAATCACCCAAATCCAACCCCAAATCCAACCCCAAATCCAGCCCGGGGCCTCCCAGCAGGAGATCTTCCAGGAGATCAGCTCCTCGTGCAGGTGGGACCCCAAAAAATCCCAAAATATTCCAAAATTCCCGAAATTCCACCCAAATTCCCGAAATTCCCATCAAAATCGCCCAAATCCTGCTCAATTCCCATCAAAATCACCCAAATCCAACCCCAAACGCCTCCAGCCCGGGGCCTCCCAGCAGGAGATCTTCCAGGAGATCCAGCTCCTCGTGCAGGTGGGATCCAAAAATATCCCAAAAGATCCAAAAAATACCGAAATTCCGATCAAAATCACCCAAATCCTGCTCAATTCCCATCAAAATCCCCCAAATCCAACCCCAAATCCAGCCCGGGGCCTCCCAGCAGGAGATCTTCCAGGAGATCAGCTCCTCGTGCAGGTGGGATCCAAAAATATCCCAAAAAATCCCAAAAATACCGAAATTCCGATCAGAATCCCCCAAATCCTGCTCAATTCCAATCAAAATCCCCCAAATCCAACCCCAAATCCAACCCCAAACGCCTCCAGCCCGGGGCCTCCCAGCAGGAGATCTTCCAGGAGATCAGCTCCTCGTGCAGGTGGGATCCAAAAATATCCCAAAATATCCCCAAAAAATCCAAAATATCCCAAAATCCCCAAAATTCCGATCGAAATCCTGCTCAATTCCACCCAAATCCAACCCCAAATCCAGCCCGGGGCCTCCCAGCAGGAGATCTTCCAGGAGATCAGCTCCTCGTGCAGGTGGGATCCAAAAAATATCCCAAAATGTCCCAAAATATCCCAAAAAAATCCAAAATATCCCAAAATCCCCGAAATTCTGATCGAAATCCTGCTCAATTCCACCCAAATCCAACCCCAAATCCAGCCCGGGGCCTCCCAGCAGGAGATCTTCCAGGAGATCAGCTCCTCGTGCAGGTGGGACCCCAAAATATCCCAAAATATCCCAAAATCCCTGAAATTCCACCCAAATCCTGCTCAATTCCACCCAAATCCTCCTCAGTCTGCACGGGCACTCAGGTGAGGTTGGGCACCTGCAGCTCCAAATTCCTGCACAGAATCCCCAAATTTCCCCTAAAATCCCTGAATTTCCTTCTAAAATCATCGAATTTCTGCCTAAAATCCTGAAATTTCCGCCTAAAATCCTTGGATTTCCTCTTGCAATCCCCAAAATTCCACCTAACATCTCCAAGTTTTGTCCTAAAATCCCCAAATTTCCACCTAGAACCTCTGAATTTTTGCCTAAAACCACCAGATTTCCTCTTAAAATCCCCAAATTTCTGCCTAGAATCCTTGAATTTCCTCCTATAATCCTCTAATTTCCACCTAGTGATCTCCAAATTTCATCCTAAAACCCCTAAATTTCCTCCTACAATCCCCAAATTTCCCCCTAAAATCATCGGATTTCTTCCTAAAATCCCCGAATTTCCTCCTAAAATCCTCAAATTTCCGCTTTGAACCCCCAAATTCCTGCCTAAAATCCCCAAATTTCCACCCAGAACCTCTGAATTTCTGCCTAAAATCCCCGAATTTCCACCTACAACCCCCAAATTTCCTCCTGAAATCCCCAAATTTCTCTGATTTCCCATTCCAGTCGGTGCTGGCCGTGTCCCCGGTGTGCATCTTCGCCTGCGGGCAGAGCCCCATATTTTCATCTAAAATCCCCAAATTTCCGCCTAGAACCTCCGAATTTCCTCCTAAAATCCCCAAATTTCCTCCTACAATCCCCAAATTTCCACCTAAAATCCCCAAATTTCCGCCTAGAACCCCCGAATTTTTGCCTAAAATCCCTAAAATATCCACGTTTCTTCCTATAATCCCCTAATTTCCTTCTAAAATCTCCAAATTTCCGCCTAGAACCTCCGAATTTTTTCCTAAAATCCCCAAATTTCGTTGCAGTCGGCGCTGGCTGTGTCCCCGGTGTGCATCTTCGCCTGTGGAGAAAGCCCCAAATTTCCGCTTAGAAACTCCGAATTTCCTCCTAAAATCCCCAAATTTTTGCCTAAAATCCCCAAATTTCCTCCTAGAACCCTCAAATTTCTGCCTAGAACCCTCAAATTTTGGCCTAAAATCCCCAAATTTCCTCCTAAAGTACCCAAATTTCTGCTTAGAACCCCCGAATTTCCACCTAAAATAACCAAATTTCTGCCTAGAACCTCTGAATTTTCACCTAAAATCCCCAAATTTTCACCTAAAATCCCCAAATTTCCTCCGAAAATCCCCAAATTTCTGCCTAAAACCCCGAATTTCCACCTAAAATCCTCAAATTTCCTCCAAAAATCCTCAAATTTCCTCCGAAAATCCTCAAATTTCTCCTTAGAACCCCCAAATTTCTGCCTCAAATCCCCAAATTTCCACCTAGAACCTCTGAATTTCTGCCTGAAATCCCCAAATTTCCTCCTAAAATCCCCAGATTTCTCTAAATTTCCATTCCAGTCAGCCCTGGATGGGTACCTGGTGTGCATCTTCACCTATGGGCCGAGTCCCAAATTTTCACCTAAAATACACAAATTTCCACTTAGAACCCTCAAATTTCTGCCTAAAATCCCCAAATTTCCTCCTAGAACCTCCAAATTTTTGCCTCAAATCTCCAAATTTCCTCCTAAAATCTCCAAATTTCCACCTAGAACCTCCGAATTTTGGCCTAAAATTCCCAAATTTCGTTCCAGTCGGCACTGGACAGTCCTCGGTGTGCATCTTCACCTATGGACAGACCCCCAAATTTTCATCTAAAATACACAAATTTCCGCCTAGAACCTCTGAACTTCTGCCTAAAATCCCCAAATTTCCTCCTAAAATCCCCAAATTTTCTTCTACAATCCCCAAATTTCCTCCTAAAATCCCCAAATTTTCACCTAGAACCTCCGAATTTTTTCCTAAAATCATCAAATTTCTGCCTAGAACCTCCAAATTTTCACCTAAAATCCCCAAATTTCGTTGCAGTCGGCCCTGGCCGTGTCCCCGGTGTGCATCTTGGCCTGTGGGCAGACAGCAGCGGCAAGACCTTCACCATGGAGGGCCCCGAGCCACCGGGCGCCCCCAAATCCTTTTAAAAATCCCAAATTTCTCTGAAATTTCCCAAATTTCCCCCTGAAGTCCTCGAATTTCTTCCTAAAATCCCCAAATTTCCACCTAAAATCATCAAATTTCCTCCTAGAACCCCGGAATTTTCGCCTACGATCCCCAAATTTCCTCCTAAAATCCCCAAATTTCCACCTCGAACCTCCGAATTTTTGCCTAAAATCCCCAAATTTCCCCCTAAAATCCCCAAATTCCGTTGCAGTCGGCGCTGGACGGCTACCCGGTGTGCATCTTGGCCTACGGGCAGAGTCCCAAATTTTCATCTAAAATACACAAATTTCTGCTTAGAACCTCCGAATTTCCTCCTAAAATCCCCAAATTTCCACCTAAAATCCCCAAATTTCCACCTAAAATCATCGAATTTTCTCCTAGATTCCCCAAATTTCTGCCTAGAACCCCGGAATTTTCGCCTACGATCCCCAAATTTCCTCCGAAAATCCCCAAATTTCCACCTAGAACCTCCGAATTTTTGCCTAAAATCCCCAGATTTCCTCCTAAACCCCCCAAATTTCTGTGATTTCCCATTGCAGTCGGCGCTGGACGGCTACCCGGTGTGCATCTTCGCCTACGGGCAGACGGGCAGCGGCAAGACCTTCACCATGGAGGGCCCCGAGCCGCCGGGAGCCCCCGAGTCGCGGGGGATGATCCCCAGGGCCGTGCGCCACCTCTTCCTGGGCGCCCGCGACCTGGCGGGCAAGGGCTGGCAGGTAATCCCCAAAAAAATCCCAAAATTCCGGGGTCGGGGCCCTCGTCGGGGCCGATCCTCGGGACCTGAGGCGTTTTTAGTACCATTTCTCCGCCAGTTTCCTGGAGATCTACAACGAATCGCTGCGGGATCTGCTCCTGGCCAAGGGCGAGCGCGGCTCCGAGCTGGAGATCCGCAGGATGGGCCCCGGCAGCGACGAGCTGCACGTGCCCAACCTCACCTGGGTGCCCGTGCAGACCGAGGAGGAGGTGAGAGACGGGAATTTGGGGGAAATTTGGGGAGTTTAGGAGAAAATTTGGGGATTTTAGGTGAAAATTTGAGAGTTCTAGCTGAAAATTTAGGGATTTTAGGGTGAAATTGAGGGATTCTGTGTGGGAATTTGGACCTGCACGTGCCCAACCTCACCTGGGTGCCCGTGCAGACCGAGGAGGAGGTGAGAGACGGGAATTTGGGGGAAATTTGGGGAGTTTAGGTGAAAATTTGAGAGTTCTAGGTGGAATTTTGGGGATTTTAGGAAGAAATTTGGCGATTTTAGGAGGAAGTTGGGGGATTCTGTGCGGGAATTTGGAGCTGCAGGTGCCCAACCTCACCTGGGTGCCTGCGCAGACCGAGGAGGAGGTCGGATTTGGGATTTTGGGGGAAATTTGGAGAGTTTAGGTGAAAATTTGGGGATTTTAGGTGAAAATTTGAGGATTTTAGGTGAAAATATGGGGATTTTAGGAGGCAATTTGGGCATTTTAGGAGGAAATTTGGGGATCATGTGCAGGAATTTGGAGCTGCAGGTGCCCAGCCTCACCTGGGTGCCCGTGCAGACCGAGGAGGAGGTCAGGATTTGAAAATTTGGGGAGTTAAAGTGAAAATTTGGGGATTTTAGGTGAAAATTTGAGAGTTCTAGGCAGAAATTTGGGGATTTTAGGGCGAAATTTGGGCATTCTGTGCAGGAATTTGGAGCTGCAGGTGCCCAACCTCACCTGGGTGCCTGTGCAGACCGAGGAGGGGGTGAGAGACAGGATTTGGGGGGAAATTTGGGGAGTTTAGGTGAAAATTTGGGGATTTTAGGTGAAAATATGGGGATTTTAGGAAGCAATTTGGGCATTTTAGGAGGAAATTTGGGGATTCTGTGCGGGAATTTGGAGCTGCAGGTGCCCAACCTCACCTGGGTGCCTGTGCAGACAGAGGAGGAGGTGAGATTTGGGATTTTGGGGAAAATTTGGGGAGTTTAGGTGAAAATTTGAGAGTTCTAGCTGAAAATTTGGGGATTTTAGGGCGAAATTTGGGGATTCTATGTGGGAATTTGGAGCTGCAGGTGCCCAACCTCACCTGGGTGCCTGCGCAGACCCAAGAGGAGGTGGGAATCAAGAATTCGGGGGATTTTAAGAGGAAATTTGGGGATTTTAGGTGAAAATTGGAGGGTTGTAGGAGGAAATTTGGGGATTTTAGGTGAAATTTGGGTGAAAATTGGAGGAAATTTGGGGATTTTAGGCATATTTTAGGGGTAAATTTGAGGGTTCTAGGAGGAAATTTGGGGATTTTAGGGGGAAATTTGTGGTTTTTAGGGGGAATTTTTTCCCTTTTTCTCCATTTTTTCCCTTTGATTCCCCATTATTTCCCCATTATTTTCCCCATTATTTTCTCCATCATTTTCCCGTTATTTTCCCCATTATTCCCCCTTAATTTCCCATTATTCCCCCATTATTCCCCCATTATTTCCCCATTATTCCCCCATTATTTCCCCATTATTTCCCCCATTATTTTCCCGTTTTTTTCCCCATTATTTCCCCTTAATTTCCCCATTATTTTCCCCATTATTCCCCCTTAATTCTCCCTTAATTCCCCCTTAATTCCCCATTATTTCCCCATTATTTCCCCATTATTTTCCCCATTATTTCCCCATTATTTTCCCCTTAATTCCCCATTTTTCTCAGTGATTCCCCCATTGATTTCCCGCAATTTCCCTGTTATTCCCCCATTATTTCCCCGTCATTTCCCCATTGATTGCCGGCTGATTCCCCATTATTTCCTGGTCATTCCTCCCTTATTTCCCCATTATTTACCCTGTGTTTTCCCACGATTCCCCAGTGATTTCCCTTTGATTCCCCGTTATTTCCTGGTGATTTGCTGATTATTTCCCCATCCTTTCCCGATTATTTGTCCTGTGTTTTCCCATTATTTCCCCATTATTTCCTGGTTATTCCCATTATTTCCCCATCATTCCCCATTATTCCCCCATTATTCCCCCATTATTTCCCCGTCATTTCCCTATTTTTCCCCTGTGATTTCCCATTATTTCCCCATCATTCCCCTGTCCTTTCCCCATCACTTCCCCCATTATTTCCCCATCACTTCCCCCACTATTTCCCTGGTGATTTCCTAGTGATTTCCCCCATGTTTTCCCCTGTGTTTTCCCCATTATTTCCCCATCATTTTCCCATTATTCTCCCATAATTTCCCTGTGATTTACTGGTAATTTCCCCATTCTTCCCCCATTATTTCCCGGTTATTTCCCCCATTTTTTCCCCGTTAATTCCCATTTTTTCCGGTCTCTCCCTAGGTCCTGGAGCTGCTGCTGCGGGCAGGCTCTCAGCGCTCGGTGGCGCGCACAGGACTCAACGAGCGCTCCTCGCGCAGCCACTCCGTGTTCCAGCTGCGCATCCGCGGCGAGCACGCCGCCCGAGACCTGCGCTGTGCCTGTGAGAGAAAATTCCCAAAATATTCCCTGAAATCCCTGAAATTCACCCCAAAATTCCCGTTTTCCCACCGCTCCGTGTTCCAGCTGCACATCCGCGGGGAACACACTGCCCGAGATCTGCGCTGTGCCTGTGAGAAATCCCAAAATTCCCAAAATTCACCCTGAAATTCCCAAAATTCCCTGAATTCCCGTTTTCCCACCGCTCTGTGTTCCAGCTGCGCATCCGCGGTAGAACATGCTGCCCAAGATCTGCGCTGTGCTTGTGAGATATTCTGAAATTCCCAAAATTCACCCTGAAATTCACCCCAGAATCCCCAAAATGTTCCCTGAAATTCCCAAAATTCCCGTTTTCCCAACGCTCCGTGTTCCAGCTGCACATCTGCGGGGAACATGCTGCCTGAGATCTGTGTTGTGCCTGTGAGAGACCCCAAAATTCCTGAAATTCACCCCAAAATTCACCCCGAAATTCACCCTGAAATTCCCAAAATTCCCGTTTGCCCACCGCTCCGTGTTCCAGCTGCACATCCGCGGCGAGCACGCTGCCCATGACCTGTGCTGTGCCTGTGAGACATCCCAAAATCCCCAAAATGTTCCCTGAAATTCCCGAAATTCCCGTTTTGCCAATGCTCCGTGTTCCAGCTGCACATCCGCGGCGAGCACGCCGCCCGAGACCTGCGCTGTGCCTGTGAGATATTCTGAAATTCCCAAAATATTCCCTGAAATCCCTGAAATTCACCCCAAAATTCCCGTTTTCCCAATGTTCCGTGTTCCAGCTGCGCATCCGCGGCGAGCACGCCGCCCGAGATCTGCGCTGTGCCTGTGAGAAATCCCTAAATTCACCCTGAAATTCACCCCAAAATTCACCCCAAAATTCCCGTTTTCCCAATGTTCCGTGTTCCAGCTGCGCATCCGCGGCGAGCACGCCGCCCGAGACCTGCGCTGTGCCTGTGAGAAATCCCTAAATTCACCCTGAAATTCACCCCAAAATTCACCCTGAAATTCACCCCAAAATTCACCCTGAAATTCACCCCAAAATTCACCCTGAAATTCCCAAAATTCCCGTTTGCCCACCGCTCCGTGTTCCAGCTGCGCATCCGCAGCGAGCACGCCGCCCGAGACCTGCGCTGTGCCTGTGAGAAATCCCTAAATTCACCCTGAAATTCACCCCAAAATTCACCCCAAAATTCGCCCTGAAATTCACCCCAAAATTCACCCTGAAATTCACCCCAAAATTCACCCTGAAATTCCCAAAATTCCCCTTTTCCCACCGCTCCGTGTTCCAGCTGCGCATCCGCGGCGAGCACACCGCCTGTGACCTGCGCTGTGCCTGTGAGATATTCTGAAATTCCCAAAATTCCCCCAAAATTCCCATTTTCCCACCGCTCTGTGTTCCAGCTGCACATCCGCGGCGAGCACGCTGCCCATGACCTGTGCTGTGCCTGTGAGACATCCCAAAATCCCCAAAATGTTCCCTGAAATTCCCGAAATTCCCGTTTTGCCAATGCTCCGTGTTCCAGCTGCGCATCCGCGGCGAGCACGCCGCCCGAGACCTGCGCTGTGCCTGTGAGATATTCTGAAATTCCCAAAATAGTCTCTGAAATCCCTGAAATTCACCCCAAAATCCCCCAAATTCACCCCAAAATTCCTGAAATTCCCTGCATTCCCAACACTCCGTGTTCCAGCTGCGCATCCGTGGGGAACATGCTGCCTGAGATCTGCGCTGTGCCTGTGAGAAATCCCAAAATTCACCCTGAAATTCACCCCGAAATTCACCCTGAAATTCCCCCCGAAATTCCCAAAATTCCCGTTTTCTCACCGCTCCGTGTTCCAGCTGCGCATCCGCGGCGAGCACACTGCCCGAGATCTGCGCTGTGCCTGTGAGAAATCCCAAAATCCCCAAAATGTTCCCTGAAATTCCCAAAATTCTCGTTTTCCCAACACTCCGTGTTCCAGCTGCGCATCCGCGGCGAGCACGCCGCCCGAGACCTGCGCTGTGCCTGTGAGAAATCCCAAAATTCACCCCAAAATTCACCCTGAAATTCACCCTGAAATTCCCAAAATTCCCGAAATTCCCGTTTGCCCACCGCTCCGTGTTCCAGCTGCGCATCCGTGGGGAACATGCTGCCCGTGACCTGCGCTGTGCCTGTGAGAGACCCCAAAATCCCTGAAATCCCTGAAATTCACCCCGAAATTCCCAAAATTCTCATTTTCCCACCGCTCCGTGTTCCAGCTGCGCATCCGCGGTAGAACACGCTGCCCGAGATCTGTGCTGTGCCTGTGAGATATTCTGAAATTCCCAAAATATTCCCTGAAATCCCTGAAATTCACCCCAAAATCCCCCAAATTCACCCCAAAATTCCCGAAATTCCCGTTTTCCCACCGCTCCGTGTTCCAGCTGCGCATCCGCGGCGAGCACGCCACCTGTGACCTGCGCTGTGAGAAATTCCCAAAATTCACTCCAAAATCCCCAAAATTCCCCAAAATTCCCTCTGCTCTGCCTGTGTCCCCCATTTTTCCGTCGTTTTTCCTGTTTTTTCTGCCTTCAATTTCGCTTTTCCCCCCATTCTTCTCCCCATTCCACCCCCATTTTTACCCTTTCCCCCCATTTTTCCCTCAATTTTCCCGACATTTTCCCCGACATTTTTCTCCTGTTTTTTCCCCGTTTTTTTCTCCCATTTTTCTCTCAATTTTCCCGCCATTTCCCACCATTTTTCTCCCTTTTTTCTCCCATTTCTCTCCCATTTTTCCTCATTATTCCCCATTTTCCCTCTATTTTTCTCGTTTTCCCCCCTTTTTTCCCATTTCCCCCATTTTCTCCCATTTTTTCCCCATTTTCCCCCATTGTTTCCCTGTTTTTTCTCAATTTTTCTCATTTTTTCTCCATTTTCCCCTTTTTTTTCTCATGTTCCCTATTTTCCCCTTTTTCCTCATTTTCCTGCATTTTCCCCCCATTTTTCCCCATTTTTTCCCCATTTTCCCTCATTTTTCCCCCATTTCCCCCCATTTTTCTCCATTGTTCCTGGTTTTCCCCATTTTTCCCCCATTTCTTCCCCATTTTTCCCATTTTCTCCCATTTCCCCATTTTTCCTCATTTTTCCCCATTTTCCCCCATTTTTCTCCATTTTTCCTGTTTTCCCCCCATTTCCCCCATTTTTTCCCCATTTTTTCCCCATTTCCCCATTATTTCCTCATTTTCCCCTGTTTTTTCCCCATTTTCCCTATTTTCCCATTTCCCCATTTTTTACCATTTCCCCGATTTTTCCTGGATTTTTCCTGATTTTTCCCCATTTTTCCCTGTTTTCCCCATTTCTTCCTGGTTTTTTCCCCACTTTTCCCCATTTTCCCAATTTCCATTTTTTACCCATTTCCTCCATTTTTCCCCATTTTCCCACATTTTTCCTGTTTTATTCCCCATTTTCCCCCTTTTTCCCCTCATTTTTCCTCCCATTTTTCCTCATTTTTCCTGTTTTTTCCCCATTTTCCCCCATTTTTTCCCCATTTTCCCCCATTTTTTCCCCATTTGCCCCATTTTTCCTGGTTTTGTCCCCATTTTCCCCCATTTTTTCCCCATTTTTCCCCATTTCCCCCCATTTTTTACCCATTTCTTCTGTTTTTTCCCCATTTTTTCCCAATTTTTCTGATTTTTTCCCCATTCCCCCATTTTCCCCATTTTCCCCCATTTTTTTACCCATTCCTTCTGTTTTTTCCCCATTTTCCCCCATTTTTTTCCCATTTCCCCCATTTTTCCTGGTTTTGTCCCCATTTTTCCTGGTTTTTTCCCTATTTTTCCCCATTTTCCCCCTTTTTTTCCCCATTTTTCCTGTTTTTTCCCTTTTTTTCCCCCATTTTTCCCCTTTTTCTCCCCATTTTTCCGTTTTTTTTCCCCCATTTTCCCCCATTTTCTCCCATTTTTCCCCCATTTTTTCCCCATTTCTTCTGTTTTTCCCCCATTTTTCCCCCATTTTTCCCTGTTTTTCCCCATTTTCCCCATTTTTCTCCCCAGCCTCGCTGACGCTGGTGGACCTGGCAGGCTCGGAGCGTTTGGAGAAGTCAGGGTCGGTGGGGAATCGACTCCGCGAGACTCAGTCCATCAACTCCAGCCTGAGCGCCCTGGGGCTCGTCATCAGCGCCCTCTGCAACAAGGTTTGGGGCCAAAAACCGCGATTTTGGGACATTTCTGGGGTCAGTTATGGGGTTTGTGTGATTTATGGGATTTGGGAGTGATGGGGGATGGGAAAATGGGAATGGGATTGGGAATGGGAAAGGCAAATCCATCAACTCCAGCCTCAGCGCCCTGGGGCTTGTCATCAGCGCCCTCTGCAACAAGGTTTGGGCTGAAAAATGGCGATTTTGGGACATTTCTGGGGTCATTGGTGGGGTCATTTATAGGATTTGTGATTATTTATGGGATTTATGGGATTGGGAATGGGAATGGGAATGGCAAATCCATCAACTCCAGCCTCAGTGCCCTGGGGCTCGTCAGCAGCGCCCTCTGCAACAAGGTTTGGGCTGAAAAATGGCGATTTTGGGACATTTGTTATGGGATTTGGGATTATTTATGGGATTTGGGAGTGATGGGGGATGGGAACTGAGAATGGGAATTGTCAATTTATGGGAATGGCAAATCCATCAGCCTCAGCCTCAGCGCCCTGGGGCTCATCAGCAGCGCCCTCTGCAACAAGGTTTGGGGCCAAAAACCGCGATTTTGGGACATTTGTTATGGGATTTGTGAGATTTATGGGAATTGTGATTGTTTATGGGATTTATGGGATTGGGAATGGGAATGGGAATGGCAAATCCATCAACTCCAGCCTCAGCGCCCTGGGGCTCGTCAGCAGCGCCCTCTGCAGCAAGGTTTGGGGCAAAAAAATGGGATTTTGGGGCTTTTGTGGGGTCATTTGTGGGGTCATTTATAGGATTTGTGATTATTTATGGGAATTGTGATTATTTATGGGAACTGGGAATGGGATTTATGGGATTTGGGAATGGCAAGTCCCTCAGCCTCAGCGCCCTGGGGCTCGTCAGCAGCGCCCTCTGCAGCAAGGTTTGGGGCCAAAAACCGCGATTTTGGGACATTTGTGGGGTCAGTTATGGGGTTTGTGTGATTTATGGGATTTGGGAGTGATGGGGGATGGGAAAATGGGAATGGGAATGGCAAATCCATCAGCTCCAGCCTCAGCGCCCTGGGGCTCATCAGCAGCGCCCTCTGCAACAAGGTTTGGGCTGAAAAATGGCGATTTTGGGACATTTCTGGGGTTATTTATGGGGTTTGTGTGATTTATGGGATTTGGGAATTGGGGAATGGGAAAATGGGAATGGGAATTGTCAATTTATGGGAATTGGAATTGGGAATGGCAAATCCATCAACTCCAGCCTCAGCGCCCTGGGGCTCGTCAGCAGCGCCCTCTGCAGCAAGGTTTGGGGCAAAAAAATGGGATTTTGGGGCTTTTGTGGGGTCATTTGTGGGGTCATTTATAGGATTTGTGATTATTTATGGGAATTGTGGGAATAGAAATTGGGAATGGGATTGGGAATGGCAAATCCATCAGCCTCAGCGCCCTGGGGCTCGTCAGCAGCGCCCTCTGCTACAAGGTTTGGGGTGAAAAACCACGATTTTGGGACATTTGTTATGGGATTTGTGATTATTTATGGGATTTGTGTGATTTATGGGATTTGGGAATTGGGAATGGGAATGGGCAAATCCATCAGCTCCAGCCTCAGTGCTCTCTGCAACAAACTCTGGGGTCATTTATGGGATTTTTGGGATCATTTATAGGATTTTTGGGATTTTTGATGGGATTTTTGGGGATCCTTGATGGGATTTTGGGGATTCTTTGTGGGATTTTGGGGATGCTTTATGGGATTTTTGGGATCCTTTGTGGTATTTTTTGGATAATTTATGGGATTTTTGGGATAGTTTATGGGATTTTTGGGATTATTTATGGGATTTTGGGGATTCTTTATGGGATTTGGGAACTGCAGGAGCTGCTTAGGAATGATGGGAATCTGCTGGGAATGAGAGGGAGGGGATGAGGAAATGGGAATTGGGGGAAATGGGAATTGGGGTGGGAAAAACAGGATAGGAATGGAAAAATGGGGAAATGGGGAGAAATAGGGATGGGGAATTGGGGAATTTGGGGGGAAAATGAGAATTGGGATGGGAAAAATGGGAATTGGGGGTGGGAAAATGGGAATTGGGGGGAAATGGGATGAGATGGAAAAATGGGATGGGAAAATAGCATGGGAAAAATGGGACAAAAGATGGGAAAATGGGAAAAATGGGATGGGAATGAGAATGTGAAAAATGGGACAGAGATAGGAAAAATGGGACTGAAATGGGGAGAATGGGAGGGGGAAAATGGATGGGAATGGGAAAAATGGGATGGGAGAAGTGGGATGAGAAAATGGGATGGGAACGGAAAAATGGGACAAAAATGGGGTGGGAAATGGGAAAATGGCAATGGGAAAATGGGATAGAAATGGGAAAATGGGATGGGAAAAATTGGAAAATGGATGGAAATGGGAAAAATGGGATGGGGAAAAATGGGACAGGAATGGGAAAATGGAACAGAAACAGTGAAAAACGGGACAGGAATGGTGAAAAACGGGACAGGAATGGTGAAAAACGGGACAGGAACGGTAAAAACAGGATGGGAATGGGAAAAACAGGACAGAAATGGGGAAAAACGGGAGAGGAACGGTAAAAGTGGGACAGGAATGGGGAAGTGGGACAGAAACGGGAGAAACGGGACAGGAATGGTGAAAAATGGAATGGGAATGGGAAAAACAGGACAGAAATGGTGAAAAAGGGGACAGGAATGGTGAAAACGGGACAGGAATCAGAAAATGGGATGGAAAAACGGGATGGGAATGGTGAAAACGGGACAGAAACGGGAAAAATGATGGGAATGGGAAAATGGGATGGAAAAACGGGACAGGAACAGTAAAAACGGGACAGGAATGGTGAAAAATGGGATGGGAATGGGAAAATGGGTCAGAAATGGGAAAATGGGACAGGAACGGTAAAAGCAGGACACGAATGGGGAAAATGGGAAGGGAATGGGAAAAACGGGAATGGGAAAACAGGATGGGAATGGGGAAAATGAGAATGGGAATGCGAAAAATGGGATAGAGATGGGAAAACTGGGATGGAAATGGGAAAATGGGATGGGGAAATGGGACAGAAATGGGAAAAATGGGATGGGAACAGAAAAGTGGGATGAAAGTGGAAAAAAATGGAACAAGAGATGGAAAATGGGATGGAAACGGGAAAACGGGATGGGAATGGGAAAAATGGGATGGGAATGGGAAAATGGGAATGGAAAAGTGGGACAGGAATGGGAAAAATGGAACGGAAATGGGAAAATCGGAATGGGAAAATGGGAACGGGAAAAGCAGGACGGGAACGTTGTGAGTTTTGGGAATTTGGGAAATTTTGTGAATTTGGGGAATGTTGTGAATTTTGGGAATTTTGTGAATTTGGGGAATTTTGGGAATTTTGGAGATTTGGGGAATTTTGGGAATTTGAGGAATGTTGGGAATTTGGTGAATTTGGGGAATGTTGTGAATTTTGGGAATTTTGTGAATTTGGGGAAATTTGGGAAATTTTGTGAATTTGGGGAATGTTGTGAATTTGGGGAATTTTTGTGAATTTTGTGGATTTGTGTCCCCGCAGGAGGCGCACATTCCATACCGGAACAGCAAACTGACCTTCCTGCTGCAGAACTGCCTCGGCGGCCACGCCAAGGTGTACGGAACCTTCCGGGACCTTCCGGAACCTTCCGGAACCTTCCGGGACCTTCCGGGACCTTCCGGAAGCTTCCATGGCCTCGTTCCCACCAGAATTCCCGGGGTTTCCATGGAAATCAGCCAAAATTCACCCAAATCGCCCTCAAAATCCTCCCTTGAGACCCAAAATTCCCCACAAATACCCCCAAAATTGCCCCGAGTCCCCCCGCAAAATTCCACGAATTCCCCCGAAATTCCCTCCCAAATTTTGCCCAAAATTCCCCAAATCCCCAAAATTCCCCTGAACCCTCTCAAGTTCCCCCGCAAAATTCCAAGAATTCCCCCCAAATCCCAAAAAATTCCCCCAAAATTCTACCCAAAGTTTGCCCCAAATTCCCCCAAATTTTCCCCAAAATTCCCAAAAATTCCCCCCAAATTCCCCCAAAATCCTCCAAACCCCCAATTGCCCCCAAATTCCCCTAAAATCCTCAAATTCCCCTCAAAATTCCCTCCCAATTCCCCGAAATTCCCTCCCCAATTCCCCAAGTCCCCCTGAAATTCCCCCCAAAATTCCCTCAAATCCCCCAAAATTCCCCCAAATTCCCTTAAAATCCCCAAATCCCCCAAAATTCTCTTAAAATACCCCCAAATCCCCTAATTTCTCCCCAAATTCCCCTAAAATCCTCAAGATTCCCCAAAAATCCCCAGAATTCCCCAAAAATCCCCCAAAATTCTCCCCAAATCTCCAGAATTTCCCCAAACTACCCCAAAATTCCCTCCCAAATTCCCCTGAAATTTCCCCCAAATCCCAAAATTTCCCCCAAATTCCCTTCCAAACACCCCAAATCCCCCCAAATTCCCCCAAATTTCCCCTAAAATCGCCCTAAAATCCCAAAAATTTCTCCAAAATTCCCAAAAATTTCCCCGAAATTCCTCCAAAATCCCCCAAATTTCCCTAAATTTCCCCTAAAATCCCCAAAATTCCCCTAAAATCCTCCAAAATTCCCCCAAATCCCCAAAATTTCCCCAAATTCACCCCAAATCCCCCAAAATTCCCCTAAAATCCCCCAAAATTCCCCCCAAAATCCCCCTAAAATCCCCAAAATTTCTCCAAAATTCCCCAAAATTTCCCCGAAATTCCTCCAAAATCCCCCAAATTTCCCCTAAAATCCCCAAATTCCCCAAATTTTCTCCCAAATTCCCCAAAATTCCCCTAAAATCCCCAAAATTCCCCCCAAATCCCAAAAATTTCCCCAAATTCCCTCCCAAATCCCCCAAAATTCCCCCAAAATTCCCCCCAAATTTCCCCTAAAATCCCCAAAATTTCTCCAAAATTCCCCAAAATTTCCCCGAAATTCCTCCAAAATCCCCCAAATTTCCCCTAAAATCCCCAAATTCCCCAAATTTTCTCCCAAATTCCCCAAAATTCCCCTAAAATCCCCAAAATTCCCCCCAAATCCCAAAAATTTCCCCAAATTCCCCCCCAAATCCCCCAAAATTCCCCCAAAATTCCCCCCAAATTTCCCCTAAAATCCCCAAAATTTCTCCAAAATTCAAAAAAATTTCCCCGAAATTCCTCCAAAATCCCCCAAATTCCCCCAAATTGCCCCCCAATCCCCAAATTCTCCCCAAATTTCCCAAAATTTCCCCCAAATTCCCCAGAAATTCCCCGAAATTCCCTCCTAAATCCCCCGAATTCTCTCCCAAATCCCCAAAATTTCCCCTAAAATCCCCAAATTCCCCCAAATTCCCCCAAATCCCCTCTGAGTCTCCTCTCTCTCCCCAGGCTGATGTTCGTGACAATTTCTCCTCTGGAGGAGAATTTTGGGGAATCGCTCAACTCCCTGCGCTTCGCCAGCAAGGTGGGGGAGGGGCGGGGGCAGGATTTTGGGGAATTTTGGGATTTATTCGGGGGGTCCTGAGGGGATTTTTGGGGGTCCTGAGGGATTTTGAGGGGTCCTGAAGGGATTTTTTTGGGGTCCTGGAGGGATTTTGGGGAATCTCTCAACTCCCTGCGCTTCGCCAGCAAGGTGGGGGAGGGGCGGGGGCAGGATTTTGGGTGATTTTGGGATTTATTCGGGGGGTCCTGAGGGGGTTTTTGGGGGTCCCAAGGGATTTTGGGGGATCCTGGGGGGTTTTGGGGGGTCCCAGAGAGATTTTGGGGGTCCCAAAGAGATTTTTTGGGGGTCCTGGGGGATTTTTTGGGGTCCTGGAGGAGAATTTTGGGGAATCGCTCAACTCCCTGCGCTTCGCCAGCAAGGTGGGGGAGGGGCGGGGGCGATTTTGGGGCAATTTTGGGGGGTCCTGAGGGGATTTTGGAGGGTCCCTGAGGGATTTTGGGGGTCCTGGGGGATATTTTGGGGGCTCCTGAGGGGATTTTTTGGGAGTTCCGCTTGAATTTGGGGGCTCCTGGAGAGATTTTGAGGGGTTCTGGGGGATTTTGGGGGTCCTGAGGGGATTTTGGGGGGTTCCAGCAGAATTTGGGGCATCCTGAGGGGATTTTTTTGGGGTTCTGGAGAGGATTTGGGGGTCCCAGAGGGATTTTGGGGGATCCCCAAAGGGATTTTGGGGGGATTTTGGAGGGTCCTAGAGAGATTTTGACAGGTTCCAACAGAATTTGGGGAGTCCTGGAGGGATTTTTGGGGGGATTTTGGGAGGGTTCTGGGGTGGATTTGGGGTCCTGAGGGGACTTTTTGAGGTCCTGGAGGATTTTGGGGTGTCCTGAGAGGATTTTGGGGGGTCCTGGAGGGATTTGGAGGGGTTTTGGAGGAATTTGGGGGGTCCTGAGGGGATTTTTGGGGTTCCCAGATGGGTTTTCAGTGGTCCAAGGGAGGTTTTGGGGTTTTTTCGGGGGTCCTGAGGGGATTTTTGGGGGTCCTGAGGGGATTTTGGGGTTCCCAGAGGGATTTTGGGGGTCCTGGGAGGATATTTTGGGGTCCTGGAGGAGAATTTTGGGCAATCACTCAACTCCCTGTGCTTCGCCAGCAAGGTGGGGGAGGGGCGGGGGGGTTTTGGGGGTCCTGGGGGGATTTTGGGTTTTTTTGGAGGGGTCCTGAGGGATTTTGGGGGACCCTGGGAGGTTTTTTTGGGATCCCAAAGGGATTTTGGGGAGTCCAGAGGGATTTTGAGGGGTCCTGAGGGGATTTTTGGAGGGTCTGGGGGGATTTTGGGGTTCCCAGATGGGATTTTGGGAGTCCTGGAGGAGAATTTTGGGCTTTTTTGGGGGTCCCAAAGGGATTTTTTGGGGTTCTGGGGGGATTTTGGGGGGTCTCAGGGAGATTTTGGGGTTTTTGGGGGGTTCCTGAGTGGAATTTTGGGGGTTCTGGGGGGATTTTGGGATTTTTGGGGGTCCTCGGTGGAGTTTGGGGGGTCCTGAAGGGGTTTTGGGAGGTCCTGGGGGGCATTTGGCAGTGTCAGGGGTTTTTTTGGGGGGTCCTGGGGGGATTTTGAGGAGTTCTGGAGGAATTTGGGGGGTCCTAAGGGGATTTTTGGGGGTCCTGAGGGGATTTGGGGGTCCCAGAAGGATTCTGGGGGTCCTAGGGGGATTTGGGAGGATTTTGGGGGGTCCTGGAGAGATTTTGAAGGGTTCTGGAGGAATTTGGTGGATCCCAGAGGGATTTTGGGGGAATTTTCGGGGGTTCTGAGGGGATTTTTTGGGGTCCTGGAGGAGAATTTTGGGGAATCGCTCAACTCCCTGCGCTTCGTCAGCAAGGTGGGGGAGGGGCGGGGCAGATTTTGGGGTGTCCCAGAGGGATTTTGGGGGGTCCTGGGGGGATTCTTTGGGGTTCTGGGGGGGATTCGGGGGAGTCCCAGAGGGATTTGGGGGTCCCAGAGGGATTTTGGGGAGGCCTCAGGCGGTTTCGGGGCATCCTGGGGGGATTGGGGGAAATTTGGGGGATCCTGGGGGGATTTTGGGGCGTCTTGGTGAGATTTGGGGGTCCTGGGTGGATTTTGAGGGGGTCCCAAAGGGATTTGGGGGAGGCCTGAGGAGGTTTTGGGGGTCCCTGACTGGATTTTGGGGGATTCTGGAAGAGTTTGGGGGTCCTGGGGGGATTTTTGGGGGTCCTGAGGGGATTTTGGGGGATCCCGGGGGTATTTGGAGTTTTTTTGGGGGTGTTTTGGGGTTTTTTTGGGGGTCCCGCGTGTTCCGAGCCGCCCCTCCCCCTCAGGTGAACGAGTGCATGATCGGCACGGCCCAGGCCAACCGGAAGTGAGCACTGGCCCCGCCTCCGGCCCCGCCCCTTCCGCCGTTTTAAACCAACAGCCAATAAAGACTCGCCTTTACACGGACCTGATTGGTTGATTGTGTCACGTGTCCCGAACCAAGATGGTGGCGCCGTGCCGGCCCTCAGGGCAGAATGCCGCGCGCTGATTGGCCGCGGCCGTACGGCGGCGCGGCGGGCGCCATCTTGGCGCGCGCTCTCCGCGCGGGGCGGGGCTGGGCGCCTCCCGGCCGCCGTAGCGCCGCCATCTTGTGCTCCACCTCCGCGCCTGCGCGGCGCCGCCTCCCCGCAGCTCTCCGCGATGGCGCGGCACCGGCGGCCGCTCCCCCGCCTCGATCCCCGCCGGGACGGCGGAAAACGCGGCAAAAAGCGGCGCGGGGGCGCGAGGGTTAAAGGGGCGGGGTCTCGGGGCGGGCCGCACGTTAAGATGGCGGCGCCCTCCTCGGCGGCGCCGATCCCCGGATGAGGCGGCGGCCTGCGATTGGTCGGCGGCCGCGGCCCCGCCCCTTTCTTTGTACGGTGTCATGGCGGCGCCCGCTCGGCCGGGCCGGCGCGGGGCGGCACTTCCGGTCCTGCGCGGTGCGCGGCCGCGGCCGCTCGGTGGCGGCGGCGCCTGAGGAGCGGCGCGGGCCCGGTGAGCGCGGGGGGGGCGGGGCCTCCCCGAGGGGGCGGGGCCGGGGGCGGGGCCCGCGCGGGAGGGGGCGGGGCCACGTCCGTGAGGGGAGGGGGGGGATTTGGGGGAATTTCGGGAAATTTGGGGAATTTCGGGGGGTCCCGGGGCGTGGGGGAGGGGCTGGAGGGGGAAAATGGCGGGAGGGGAAGGTTTGGGGGCGCGGGAGGGGGGAGGGGCTGTGGGGGGGCGCTCCGGGAGGGTTTGGGGGGGCAGGGAGGGGCCCGGGGGGGGATTTGGGGTGCGGGAGGGGGAGGGGAGAGGCATTTTGGGGCAGAAAGGGCGAACTTGGGGCCTTTGGGGGCTCCGAGGGGGGTTTGGGGTGCGGGGGGGGAGGGGAGGCGGAATTCGGGGGGATTTTGGGGGGGAGGGGAAGGCGGAAGTTGGGGTTTGAGGGGAGTTTGGGGGGGAGGGGAAGTCTGGGGTGAATTTGGGGGTTCAGAGAGGGGGGAGGGCAGAATTTGGGGGTTCGGGGTGGATTTGGGGGGAGGGGAGTTTTGGGTGTGGGGGAGAGGATTTTTGGGTGTGGGGGAGGGGCTCGGGGGATTTTTGGGTTCAGGAGTGGGGGAGGGCATGGGGAGATTTTGGGGTGGGGGAGGGGCAGAATTTTGGGGTAGAGAAGGGGCACTTTTGGGGGTGGGGGAGGGGAATTCAAGGGTGGGGGAGGGGAATTTGGTTTTTTGGGGGAGCCCTTCCCCTGACCCCTCTCCCCTCCCCCCCAGGCTGTCCCCGTGACTCCGCCCCTCCCCCACCCCCCCAATTTCGGGGGTCCCGGCGGTGCCATGGCCGCCCCCCCCCAGCCAATCATTGTCCTGGATGACGACGACGACGGTGGCCCCTCCCCCACCCCGAGGGGCCCCTCCCCCTGCCCCGCCCCTCCCCCCGCCCCGCCCCCCCCGGCGGAGCCCCCCCAGAACGGCGCCGGGGGGGGGAGGGGCGGCGGAGCCTTCCGGGAGGAGAACGAGAGACTCTTCCGGGAGGTGAGGGGCGGGGCCACAGCGGGAGGGGCGGGGCCACAGCGGGAGGGGGCGGGGCCACAGCGGGAGGGGCGGGGCCAGAGCAGGAGGGGCGGGGCCAGAGCAGGAGGGGGCGGGGCCACAACGAGAGGGGGCGGGGCCACAACGGGAGGGGCACGCCAAACAGGGGCGGGGCCACGGGAGGGGGCGTGGCCGAATGAGAGAGGGCGGGGCTAAAATGGGAGGGGCGGGGCCACGGGAGGGGTGGGGCCAAATGGGGAGGGGCACGTTGGGGGAGGGGCCACAGGGGGCGGAGCCATGTGGGGGAGGGGCCCTGAAATTTGGGGGGGTGGCGAATTCCTGAAGCTGTCAGGTGTGTCCCAAATGGCCCCAGGTGACCCCAGGTGTGTCACCGCTGTGTTCAGGTGTATCCCAGGTGTCCCCAGGTGTGTCTCAGGTGTGTCCCAGGTGTCCCCAGGTGTGTCTCAGGTGTGTCCCAGTTTTCCCTAGGTGCATCCCAAGTGTCTCCAGGTGTGTCTCAGGTGTTCCCAAGTGTCCCCAGGTGTCCCCAGGTGTGGCCTGGGTGTGTCCAGGTTTGTCCCAGGTGTGGCCTGGGTGTGTCCAGGTTTGTCCCAGGTGTGTCCCAGGTATCTCAGGTGTCCCCAGGTGTGTCCCAGGTGTGTATCAGATGTCCCCAGCTCTGTCCCAGGTGTCCCAGGTGTGTCCAGGGTGTGTTCAAGATTACCCCAGGTGTGTCTCAGGTGTGTCTCAGGTGTGTCTGGGTGTGCCCAGGTGTGTCCCAGGTGTGTCTGGGTGTGCCCAGGTGGGTCTTAGGTGTGTCCAGGTTTGTTGCAGGTGTGTTAGGGTGTGGCCCAAGTGTCCCCAGGTGATACCAGGTGTGTCCAGGTGTGTTCAAGGAGTCCCCAGGTGTGACTTAGGTGTGGCCTGAGTGTGGTCAGGTGTGACCCCACATGTGTCCAGGTGTGCCCAGGTGTGCCCAGATGTGTCCAGGTGTGTCTCAGGTGACCCAAGGTGTGTCCCAGGTGTGTTAGGGTGTGGCCCAAGTGTCCCCAGGTGACTCCAGGTGTGTCCAGGTGTGTTCAAGGAGTCCCCAGGTGTCCCAGGTGTGGCCTGGGTGTGGTCAGGTGTGACCCCAGGTGTGTCCAGGTGTGCCCAGGTGTGCCCAGATGTGTCCAGGTGTGTCTCAGGTGACCCCAGGTGTGTCCCAGGTGTGTTAGGGTGTGGCCCAAGTGTCCCCAGGTGACTCCAGGTGTGTCCAGGTGTGTTCAAGGAGTCCCCAGGTGTCCCAGGTGTGGCCTGGGTGTGGTCAGGTGTGACCCCAGGTGTGTCCAGGTGCGTTCAGGAAGTGCCCACGTGTGACCAGGGTGTGGCCTGGGTCTGTTCAGGTGTGTCCCAGGTGTCCCCAGGTGTATCCCGGGTGTATTGAGATGTGTCTCAAGTGTCCCCAGGTGTGTCCCACGTGTTCCCAGGTGTGTCCCAGGTGTCTTTGGGTGTGTCCAGGTGTGTCCCAGATGTGTCCATGTGGGGCCTGGATGTGTGCCAGGTGCGTCCAGGTGTGTCCCAGGTGTCCCCAGGTGTGTCCCAGGTGTCTTTGGGTGTGTCCAAATTGCCCCCAGGTGTGTCTAAGTCTGACCCAGGTGTTTCCTGGGTGTGGCCAGGTGTGGTCCAGGTGTGTCCTGGCTGTGCTCTGGTTGTGTCCTGCTGCCCCCAGGTGTGTCCAGGTGTCCCCAGGTGTGTCCAGGTGTGTCCCAGGTGTGTCCCCAGGTCTATGCAGGTGTCCCCAGCTGTCCCCAGGTGTCCCCAACTGCCCCAGCTCTATCCCAGGTGTGCCCAGGTGTGTCCCAGGTGTCTCCCAGCTGCCCTAGGTGTGTCTCAGGTGTGTCCCAGATGTGTCCCCAGCTGTCCCCAGGTGTGTCCCCAGCTGTCCCCAGGTGTGCCCCAAGTGTGTCCCAGGTGTGCCCCAGGTGTGTCCCCGGGTGCCCTCAGCTGCCCCAGGTGTATCCCAGATGTGTCTGCAGGTCTATCCTAGGTGTCCTCAGGTGTGTCCCCAGCTGCCCCCAGGTGTACCCCAGTTCAAGTCTAGCTAGGTGCCCCCAGGTGTCCCCAGGTCAGTGCCAGGTGTGTTTGGGTGTGTCCCAGGTGTGTCCCCAGCTGCCCTCAGGTGTGTCCAGATGTGTCCCCAGGTGCCCCAGGTACCCCCAGGTGTGTCCCCAGGTGTGTCCAGGTGCCCCCAGGTGTGCCCCAGCTGTGTCCCCAGCTGTCCCCAGGTGTATCCCAGCTGTGTCCCAGCTGTCCCTAGGTGTATCTCAGGTGTGCCCCAGGTGTGTCCCAGGTGTATCTCAGGTGTGTCCAGGGTGTGCCCCAGCTGTCCCCAGGTGTATCTCAGGTGTGTCCCAGGTGTATCTCAGGTGTGCCCCAGCTGCCCCCAGGTGTATCTCAGGTGTGTCCCAGGTGTATTTCAGGTGTGTCCAGGGTGTGTCCCAGCTGTCCCCAGGTGCCCCAGGTGTATCTCAGGTGCCCCAGCTGTCCCCAGGTGTATCTCAGGTGTGCCCCAGGTGTATGTCAGGTGCCCCAGGTGTATGTCAGGTGTATCTCAGGTGTGTCCCAGGTGTATCTCAGGTGCCCCAGGTGTATCTCAGCTGTCCCCAGGTGTATCTCAGCTGTCCCCAGGTGTATCTCAGGTGCCCGAGGTGTATCTCAGGTGTGTCCGAGGTGTATCTCAGGTGCCCCAGGTGTATCTCAGGTGTATCTCAGGTGTATCTCAGGTGCCCCGGGTGTATCTCAGGTGTATCTCAGGTGTATCTCAGGTGTGTCCGAGGTGTATCTCAGGTGTGCCCCAGGTGTATCTCAGGTGTATCTCAGGTGTATCTCAGGTGTCCCCAGGTGTATCTCAGGTGCCCCAGGTGTATCTCAGGTGTATCTCAGGTGTATCTCAGGTGTATCTCAGGTGTATCTCAGGTGCCCCGGGTGTATCTCAGGTGTATCTCAGGTGCCCCAGGTGTATCTCAGGTGTATCTCAGGTGTATCTCAGGTGTATCTCAGGTGTGCCCCAGGTGTATCTCAGGTGTATCTCAGGTGTGCCCCAGGTGACCCGTCCCCCCGTCCCGCGTTGCAGTTCCTGGCCGAGTGCGCGCCGCTGACGCGCGAGCACCCCGAGGTGCTGCCGTTCCTGAGCGCGCGGCACCTGCGGGCGCAGCCGACCTTCCGCGCCTCGGCCGAGTTCCGCAACATCCTGGCGCGGCTGCTGCGGCGCCTGCGCGGCCGCCGCGGCAAGGTCTACGTCTACATCAACGAGCTCTGCACCGTGCTCAAGGCGCGGGCGCTGCGCCGCCGCCTGCCCCTGCGCGCCCTGCCGCCCGCCGCCGACCGCTGCGAGCCCGGCCCCGCCGCTTCGGACCGCTGCCACGCCAGTTTGGACCAGTGCCCGGCCGCTTCGGACTGGTGCCACGCCGGTTTGGAGCAGTGTCCGTGCGGAGCTGCCCACGGTGCTGATGGCAATGCCCAGTGCCCCTCTGGTCTGGCCCAGTGTCCATCCGGCTCGGCCCAGTGTCCCACCAGTTCATCCCAGTATCATGCAGATCCATCCCAGAATTCCACCAGTCCATCCCAGTATCATATAGATCCATGCCAGTGTCCTGGAGATCCATCCCAGTGTCCTGGAGATCCATCCCAGTATCCTGGAGGTTCATCCCAGTGTCTTACTGGTTCTTCCGAGTGCTCTGGGGCCTCATCCCAGTATCCAAATGCCTCATCCCAGTATCCCAACGCCTCATCCCAGTATCCCAGCGCCTCATCCCAGTATCCCAGCGCCTCATCCCAGTATCCCAGTGCTCCATCCCAGTATCCCAACGCTTCCTGCGGCGATCCCAGTGCCTCATCCCATTCCAGCACTTCATCCCAGCACCCCGAAACTCCATCCCAGCACCCCGAAACTCCATCCCAGCACCCCAAAACTCCATCCCACAATTCCGGCGCTCCATCCCACCGCCCCGACGGTGCCCCCCACGACCCCGACCCCTCGGCGGCTCCCAGCCCCGGCCGCCCCGGCGGCTCCAAGCGCCAGATCCGCTACCTGGAGAACCTCCTGCGCGTCTACGCCGGCGAGATCCGGCGGCTGCAGGAGCGCGAGCTCGACTTCCAGGACCTGGACTCGGCCGACTCGCCGTACCTGCAGGAGAACCGCCTCAAGCGCAGGATGATGAGGATTTTCCGCCGCCTCTGCCAGCTCAAGGAGTGCAGCAGCCTGACGGGCAGGGTGCTGGAGCAGAGGATTCGCTTCCGCGGCACGCGCTACCCCGAGGTGAACCGCAGCATCGAGCGCTTCATCAACCGGCCCGACGCCTTCCCCGACTACTCGGACATCCTGCGCGAGATCCGCGGCGCCAGCGCGCGCCACGGGCTGGGGCTGGGCCGGCGCCAGATGGAGAACATGGCCCAGGAGGCTTTCCGCGAGGTGGGGAACAGGCTGCAGGAGAGGAGGCACCTGGACCTGGTGTACAACTTCGGGAGTCACCTGACCGATCAGTACCGGCCGGGTGAGGGGGGAAATGGGGTGAAAAATGGGGGAAAATGGGGAAAAAATGGGGAAAATGGGTGTACAACTTCGGGAGTCACCTGACCGATCAGTACCGGCCGGGTGAGGGGGGAAAGGGGGGAAATGGGGAGAAAATGGGGAAAAAATGGGGAAAGTGGGTGTACAACTTCGGGAGTCACCTGACTGATCAGTATAGACCGGGTGAGCCGAAAAAGGGGGAAAAATGGGAAAATGGGGGAAAATGGGGTGAAAAATGGGGGAAAATGGGGTGAAAAATGGGGAAAAAATGGGGAAAAAATGGGGAAAATGGGTGTACAACTTCGGGAGTCACCTGACCGATCAGTACCGGCCGGGTGAGGGGGGAAATGGGGTGAAAAATGGGGAAAAATGGGGAAAATGGGTGTACAACTTGGGCAGTGACCTGACCGATCAGTACCGGCCGGGTGAGGGGGGAAATGGGGAAAATGGGGTGGAAAATGGGGGAAAATGGGGAAAAATGGGGAGAAATGGGGAAAAAACGGGGAAAATGGGTGTACAACTTGGGCAGTGACCTGACCGATCAGTACCAGCCGGGTGAGGGGGGAAATGGGGGAAAAGGGGGAAAAATGGGGGAAAATGGGGTGAAAAATGGGGAAAAATGGGGAAAATGGGTGTACAACTTGGGGAGTCACCTGACCGATCAGTACCGGCCGGGTGAGGGGGGAAATGGGGAAATGGGGGAAATTAGGGGAAAAATGGGGGAAAATGGGGTGAAAAATGGGGGAAAATGGGGAAAAAATGGGGAAAATGGGTGTACAACTTCGGGAGTCACCTGACCGATCAGTACCGGCCGGGTGAGGGGGGAAATTGAGGAAAATGGGGGGAAATTAGGGGAAAAATGGGTGTACAACTTGGGCAGTGACCTGACCGATCAGTACCGGCCGGGTGAGGGGGGAAATGGGGAAAATGGGGTGGAAAATGGGGGAAAATGGGGAAAATGGGGTGAAAAATGGGGAAAAATGGGGAAAAAATGGGGAGAAAATGGGGGAAAATGGGTGTACAACTTGGGGAGTCACCTGCCCGATCAGTATAGACCGGGTGAGCCGAAAAATGGGGAAAAAATGGGAAAAAACAGGGAAAATGGGGAAAAGACGGGCAAAAATGGGAATGGGAGAGGGGAAATGGGTGTACAACTTCGGGAGTCACCTGACCGATCAGTACCGGCCGGGTGAGGGGAAAAACGGGGGAAAAATGGGGGAAAATGGGGAAAATGGGGGAAATGAGGAAAAAATGGGGGAAATGGGGAAAAAATGGGGAAAAATGGGAATGGGAGAGGGGAAATGGTGTACAACTTCGGGAGTCACCTCACCGATCAGTACCGGCCGGGTGAGCCGAAAAATGGGGAAAAATGGGAAAAAACGGGGAAAATGGGGAAAATGGGGGAAAATGGGGAAAAGACGGGCAAAAATGGGAATGGGAGAGGGGAAATGGGTGTACAACTTCGGAAGTCACCTGACCGATCAGTATAGACCGGGTGAGCCGAAAAAGGGGGAAAAATGGGGTGAAAATGGGGAGAAAATGGGGAAAAAATGGGGAAAAATGGGAATGGGAGAGGGGAAATGGGTGTACAACTTGGGGAGTCACCTCACCGATCAGTACCGGCCGGGTGAGCCAAAAAATGGGGAAAAAATGGGGGAAAATGGGGAAAAAATGGGGAAAAAATCTGGGGGAAATGGGGAAAAAATGGGGGGGAAATGGGGAAAAAATGGGGGAAAATGGGGAAAAATGGGAAAAAATGGGGGAAATAGGGGAAAAATGGGGAAAAAATGGGGAATATGGGAATGGGAGAGGGGAAATGGGGAATGGGGGGAAAACAGACATGGAAGACAATGGGAAAATGGTGGGAAATGGGAAAATGGGATGGAAATGGGAAAATGGGATAGGAATGGGAAAATGGTGGGAAATGTGAAAAATGGGATGGAAATGGAAAAAATGGAATGGGAACGGGAGAAACGGGATAGGAAATGGTAAAGATGTGGAGGAAAATGGAAAAGTGGGAAAATTAGAGACCTGTGGGAAAATGGAATAGGAGATGGTCCAGATGTGGAAGAAAATAGGAAAATGGTGGGAAAGTATGGGGAAATGGGAAAATGTGATGGGAAACGGGAAAATTGTGGAAACACAGGAAAAGGTGGGAAAATGAAGTGGTCGGAAAGTAGGGGGGAAATGGAATAGGAAATGGGAAAAACGTGGAAGAAAATGGGGGAAATGGGGGGGAAAGGGAAAATGGCATAGGAAATGGGAAAAATTGGATAGGAAATGGGAAAAATTGGATAGGAAATGGGAAAAACGAAGAAAATGGGAAAATGCGGAAGAAAATGGGAAAAAAGGTGAGAGAAAATGGGAAAAATGGTGAAAGAAAATGGGAAAAATGGGGGAAATGGGATAGGAAATGGGAAAAATATGGGGAAAAAAGGAAAAATGGGAAAAGGGTGGGAAAATGGAGAAAACTGGATGGAAATGGGAAAATGGGATGGGAAATGGGAAAAATTTGATAGAAAATGGGAAAAAAGGTGGAAGAAAATGGGGAAAACGTGGAAGAAAATGGGAAAATGGGGGAAAATGGGGTAGGAAATGGGAAAAACATCGAAAAAAATGGAAAAAATGGGGGGAAAATGGGATAGGAAATGGGAAAAATGTGGAAGAAAATGAGAAAAGGGTGGGAAAATGAAGTGGTGGGAAAGTAGGGGGAAAATGTGGAAGAAAATGGGAAAAACGTGGAAAAAAATGGGAAAACATGGCAGAAAACAGGAAAAATGTGGGGAAAAAAGGAAAAACAGTGTGAAAAAGGGGAAAAACGGGAAATGGGGAATGGGGAACGGGAGCCCGAGCTGCGGCGGAGACGGGACGGGAAGGTGAGAGTAACGGGAAAAACAGTGGGAAAAACCGAGAAAAAACAGCAGGAAAAACAGGGAAAAACAGCAGGAAAAAACGGGATGGGAAGGTGAGAGTAATGGGAAAAACAGCAGGAAAAACTGTGGGAAAAACAGTGGGAAAAATGGGGAAAAACAGCTCTGCGGGCCCCAGGATAACGCGGAATTTTGGGAATTTTGGGAATTCTGGTGGCAGGCACGGACCCGGCGCTGTCGGACCCCGAGCTGGCGCAGAGGCTGCGGCGGAACCGGCGGCTGGCGCTGGCGCGGCTCGACGATGTCATCGCTCGCTTCGCCCAGCGCCAGGAGAGGCTGCGCGAGCCCGAGCCGCGGCGGAGACGGGACGGGAAGGTGAGAGTAACTGCGGGAAAAACTGGGAAAAACACCGGGAAAAACTGCGGGAAAAACGGGATATGGAATGGGGAATGGGGAATGGGAGCCCGAGCCGCGGCGGAGACGGGACGGGAAGGTGAGAGTAACGGGAAAAACTGCGGGGAAAACACCGGGAAAAACACCGGGAAAAATGGGGGAAAACAGCGGGAAAAACAGGGAAAAACTGCAGGGAAAAATGGGGAAAAATACCGGGAAAAAACGGGACAGGAAGGTGAGAGTAATGGAAAAAACAGTGGGAAAAACCAGGAAAAACACTGGGAAAAATGGGGAAAAACACAAGGAAAAAACGGGACAGGAAGGTGAGAGTAACGGGAAAAACTGCAGGAAAAACACCGGGAAGAATGGGGAAAAACACTGGGAAAAATGGGGAAAAACTGCGGGAAAAATGGGGAAAAACACCGGGAAAAAACGGGACAGGAAGGTGAGAGTAATGGAAAAACCAGGAAAAACACTGGGAAAAATGGGGAAAAACAGCGGGAAAAACGGGACGGGAAGGTGAGAGTAACGGGAAAAACTGCGGGAAAAACTGGGAAAAACACCGGGAAAAATGGGGAAAAACACTGGGAAAAATGGGGAAAAACACCAGGAAAAATGGGGAAGAACAGCGGGAAAAATGGGGGAAAACAGCGGGAAAAACGGGACGGGAAGGTGAGAGTAATGGAAAAAACAGCGGGAAAAACCAGGAAAAACACTGGGAAAAATGGGGAAAAACAGCGGGAAAAATGGGGGAAAACACTGGGAAAAACGGGATGGGAAGGTGAGAGTAACGGGAAAAACAGCGGGAAAAACGGGAAATGGAATGGGGAATGGGGAATGGGGAATGGGAGCCCGAGCCGCGGCAGAGACGGGACGGGAAGGTGAGAGTAACAGCGGGAAAAACACCGGGAAAAACAGCGGGAAAAATGGGGAAAAACAGTGGGAAAAATGGGGAAAAACACCAGAAAAAACGGGATGGGAAGGTGAGAGTAATGGGAAAAACTGTGGGAAAAACACTGGGAAAAATGGGGAAAAACACCAGGAAAAACCGGGAAGAACAGCAGGAAAAACGGGACGGGAAGGTGAGAGTAACAGCAGGAAAAAGTGCGGGGAAAACTGGGAAAAACACCGGGAAAAATGGGGAAAAACACTGGGAAAAATGGGGAAAAACACCGGGAAAAACAGGACGGGAAGGTGAGAGTAACTGGAAAAACTGCGGGAAAAACTGCGGGAAAAATGGGGGAAACAGCGGGAAAAATGGGGAAAAACTGCGGGAAAAACGGGACAGGAAGGTGAGAGTAATAGCGGGAAAAACTGGGAAAAATGGGGAAAAAACAGCAGGAAAAACGGGAAATGGGGAATGGGAGCCTGAGCCACGCCGGAGACAGCGTGAGAGGCGCGATGGGAAGGTGAGAGTAACTGCGGGAAAAACTGCAGGAAAAACAGGGAAAAACAGCGGGAAAAACGGGACGGGAAGATGAGAGTAACAGCGGGAAAAACAACAGGAAAAACACCGGGAAAAATGGGGAAAAACACCAGGAAAAACAGGACGGGAAGGTGAGAGTAACAGCGGGAAAAACTGCGGGAAAAACAGGGAAAAACACCGGGAAAAATGGGGAAAAAGACCAGGAAAAATGGGGAAAAACACCGGGAAAAACGGGGAAAAACACAAGGAAAAAAACGGGACAGGAAGATGAGAGTAACGGGAAAAACAGCGGGAAAAACACTGGGGAAAAAGCAGGAAAAAAGAGCAGGAAAAATGGGAAATGAGAATGGGGAATGGGAGCCTGAGCCGCGCCGGAGACAGCGCGAGAGGCAGGACGGGAAGGTGAGAGTAACGGGAAAAACAGCAGGAAAAACGGGATGGGAAGGTGAAAATGGGAGCTGGGAAAAACGGGAAAAATGGGGTTAAAAACACCGGGAAAAACAGTGGGAAAAACGGGATGGGAAGGTGAGAGTAACGGGAAAAACAGCGAGAAAAACGGGATGGGAAGGTGGGAATGGGAGCCAGAAAAACCGGGAAAAACAACAGGAGAAACAGGATGGGAAGGTGAGAATAACGGGAAATGGGGAATGGGGAATGGGAGCCTGAACCGCGGCAGAGACAACGCAAGAGGCGCGACGGGAAGGTGAGAGAAACAGCGGGAAATAGGAAAAAAATGGGAAAAACAGGGTGAAAAACACCAAGAAAAACAGCGGGAAAAACGGGATGGGAAGGTGAGAAATAATGGGAAAAACAGCGGGGAAAATGGGGAAAAGAGCGGGAGAAATGGGACAGGAAGGTGAGAATGGGGAATGGGAGCCCAAGCCGTGATGGAAACACCGCGAGAAACGGGATGGGAAGGTGAGAATAACGGGAAAAACAGCAGGAAAAACGGGACGGGAAGGTGAGAATGGGAGATGGAAAAAATGGGAAAAACGGTGAAAAACACTGGGAAAAACAGTGGGAGAAACAGGACGGGAAGGTGAGAACAACGGGAAATGGGGAATGGGGAATGGGAGCCAGAACAGCGCCGGAGACAGCGCGAGAAACGGGACGGGAAGGTGAGAGTAACGGGAAAAACAACAAGAAAAACGGGACGGGAAGGTGGGAATGGGAGCCAGAAAAAACGGGAAAAACAACAGGAGAAACGGGATGGGAAGGTGAGAATAACGGGAAATGGGGAATGGGGAATGGGAGCCAGAACCGCGGCAGAGACAACGCAAGAGGCGCGACGGGAAGGTGAGAGAAACAGCGGGAAATAGGAAAAAAATGGGAAAAACAGGGTGAAAAACACCGGGAAAAACAGCGGGAAAAACGGGATGGGAAGGCGGGAATGGGAGCTGGAAAAACTGGGAAAAACAACAGGAGAAACGGGATGGGAAGGTGAGAATAACAGGAAAAACAGTGGGAAAAAAAGGACGGGAAGGTGGGAATAACAGCAGGAAAAACACCGGGAAAAACAGTGGGAGAAACGGGACGGGAAGGTGGGGAATGGGAGCCGGAAAAAATGGGAGAGACAGCGGGAAAAACAGCAGGAGAAACGGAACGGGAAGGTGGGGAACAGCGGGAGAAATGGGATGGGAAGGTGGGGAATAACAGCGGGAAAAACACCGGGAAGAATGGGACGGGAAGGTGGGGAATGGGAGCCGGAACTGCACCAGAAAAATGGGAAAAGCACTGGGAGAAACGGGATGGGAAAAACAGGACGGGAAGGTGGGGAATAACTGGGAAGGGGAACCGGAAACAGTGGGAAAAATGGGAAAAACACTGGGAAAAATGGGACGGGAAGGTGGGGAATGGTGGGAAATGGGAAATGGGAGCCGGAGCTGTGCTGGAAAAACCAGGAAAAGCACCGGGAAAAACTGAACAGGAAGGTGAGAATGGGAGCTGGAAATACCGGGGAAAACAGCGGGAGAAATGGGACAGGAAGGTGGGGAATAACGGGGAATGGGAGCCGGAAACACTGGGGAAAACAGCGGGAAAAACAGCAGGAAAAACGGGACGGGAAGGTGGGGAATAATGGGAAAAATACCGGGAAAAAACGGGATGGGAAGGCGGAGAATGGTGGAGAATGGGAGCGGGAACCGCGCTGGGAAAACGGGAAAAAGAGTGGGAAAAACATTGGGAAAACACTGGGAGAAACAGGACAGGAGGGTGGGGAGTGGGAGCTGGAACTGCGCCGGGAAAAGCGGGAAAAAGAGTGGGAAAGACACCGGGAAAAACGGGACGGGAAGGTGGGGAATAACGGGGAATGGGAACCGGAAAAACAGGGAAAACAGCGGGAAAGACACCAGGAAAAACAGGAGGGGAAGGTGGGAAATAATGGGGAATGGGAAAGGGGAACAGGAAATGGGGAAATGGGAAATGGGGAAATGGGAAAGGGGAACAGCACCGGAAACGGGAGCAACGGGAATGGGAATGGGAATGTGGGGGAGGGGAAATGGGAATGGGAACGGGAATGGGAATGGGAAAGTAGGAAATGGGAATGGGAATGGGAAATGGGAACGGGAACGGGAATGGGAAAGTAGGAAATGGGAACTGGGAATGGGAAGGTGGGAAATAGGGAAGGGGAGAGAAATGGGAGCTTGGAGTGGGAACAGGAACAGGAATGAGACAGGAAAATGGGAAAGGGGAAATGGGGATGGAAATGGGAACAGGAAATGGGGAAAGGGAAATGGGAATGGGGATGGGAATGGGAAATGGGGACAGGAAATGGGGACGGGGACAGGAATGGGAAATGGGAAAGGGAATAGGAATTGGGGACAGAAATGGGAACAGGAAATGGGAATGGAAATGAGAAATGGAATGGGAATGGGAAATGGGGACAGAAATGGGAAATGGGAATGGGAAATGGGAACGGGAATGGGAAATGGGAATGGGAAATGGGAAAGGGAACAGGAATGGGAACAGGAAATGGGCAATGGGAATGGGAAATTGGAGCCGGAATCTCAATGGGAATGGGAATGGAAATGGGAAATGGGAACAGGAAATGGGCAATGGGAACAGGAAATTGGAGCTGGAATCTCAGTGGGAATGGGAATGGCAACAGAAGGGTGGGGGAGGGGAAACGGGAAATGGGGGAGGGGACATGGGGAGCAGGAAATGAGGAGGAAGAGGAAATGGAGGAAGAGCAGGAAAAGGAAAAGGAAAAATAGAAAAGAGGAAAAGGGAAAGGAGGAGGAAGGGCAGGAGGAAGAGGAAGAGTGGGGAAAAGGAAGAGGAAATGGGGAGGAAAAGGAGGAGGAAAGACAGGAAGAGGAAATTAGGAGGAAAATGAGACAAAGGAGGAAGGGCAGGAAGAAAAGCAGAGGGAAGAGGAGGAGGAAGGACAGGAAAAAGAGGAAGAGGAAGGGCAGGGAAACAAAGAAGAGGAGGAAGAGAAGAAGGAAGGGCAGGAAATGGAGGAGGAAGATGAGGAAAAGAAAGAGGAAGATGAGGAAGAGGAGGAGGAAAAGGAAATGGAGGAGGAAGTGCAGGAAGAAAAGAGGAAGAGGAACAGGAAAAGGAGGAGGAAGAGGAAGGGGAAGGGCCGGAGAAGGAAGAGGAAATGGGGGAGGAAAAAGAGGAGGAAGAGGAGAAGGGCAGGAAAATGGGAATTTCCCCAAAAATCCCCAAAAATAAAAAAAAAATTCTTCATTCGCAGGGCAAGAGAGAGGAGGAGGAGGAGGAGGGGGAAGGGTGGGAAAAGGACAAGGAAATGGGGGAGGAAAAAGTGGAGGAAGAGGAAGAGGAAATGGAGGAGGAAGAGCAGGAAGAAAATAAGGGAAAAGAGGAAGAGAAGGAGCAGGAAAAGGAGGAGGAAGAGGAAGGGGGAGGGGAAAAGGAAGAGGAAATGGAGGAGGAAGAGGAAGAGGAAATGGAGAAGGAAAGGCAGGAAGAAAAGAGGAAGAGGAACAGGAAAAGGAGAGGAAGAGGAAGGGGAAGGGCAGGAGAAGGAAGAGGAAATGGCAATGGAAATGGAATGGAAATGGAAAAAGAGGAGGAAGAGGAGAAGGGTGGGAAAAGGGAAATTCCCACCAAAAATCTCCAAAAATCCAAAAAAAATCCTTCATCTGCAGGGCAAGAGAGAGGAGGAGGAGGAGGAAGGGGAAAAAGAAATGGAGGAGGAAGAGCAGGAAGAAAATAAGGGAAAAGAGGAGGAGCAGGAAAAGGAGGAGGAAGAGGAAGGGGAAGGGAGGAAAAGAAAGAGGAAATGGAGGAGGAAAAGGAGGAGAAAAAGGAGAAAAAAGAGGAGGAAGGGCAGGAAGAAAAGAGGGGAAAGAGGAAGAGGAGGAAAAGGAAAAGGAGGAAGAAGAGGAAGGGGAAGGGTGGGAAAAGAAAGAGGAAATGGAGGAGGAAGGGCAGGAAGAAAAGATGAAGAGGAGCAGGAAAAGGAGGAAGAGGAAGGGGAAGGGTGGGAGAAGGAAGAGGAAATGGCAGTGGAAAAAGAGGAGGAAGAGGAGAAGGGCAGGAAAATGGGAATTTCCCCAAAAATCCCCAAAAATAAAAAAAATCCTTCATCCGCAGGGCAAGAGAGAGGAGGAGGAGGAGGAGGAAGGGGAAGGGTGGGAAAAGGACAAGGAAATGGGGGAGGAAAAAGTGGAGGAAGAGGAAGAGGAAATGGAGGAGGAAGAGCAGGAAGAAAATAAGGGAAAAGAGGAAGAGGAGGAGCAGGAAAAGGAGGAGGAAGAGGAAGGGGGAGGGGGAAAAGGAAGAGGAAATGGAGGAGGAAGAGGAAGAGGAAATGGAGAAGGAAAGGCAGGAAGAAAAGAGGAAGAGGAGCAGGAAAAGGAGAGGAAGAGGAAGGGTGGGAAAAGGAACAGGAAATGGGGGAGGGAAAAGAGGAGGAAGAGGAAATGGAGGAGGAAGGGCAGAAAAGAGGAAGAGGAGCAGGAAAAGGAGAGGAAGAGGAAGGGGAAGGATGGGAGAAGGAAGAGGAAATGGAGGAAGAGGAGGAGGAAAAGGAAGAGAAAATGGAGGAGGAAGGGCCGGAAGGAAAGAGGAAGAGGAGCAGGAAAAGGAAGAGGAAGAAGGGCGGGAAAAGGGAAATTCCCACCAAAAATCTCCAAAAATCCCCAAAAATCAAAAAAAAATCCTTCATTCGCAGGGCAAGAGAGAGGAAGAGGAGGAGGAGGAAGAGGAAGAGGAAGAAGAAGAGGAGGAGGAGGAAGAGGAAGAGGAGGATGAGGAGGAGGAAGAGGATGAGGAAGAGGAGGAAGAGGAGGAGGAGGAGGAGGAGGAGTCGTCGGAGGCCGAAGGGCGCGCGAAGGCGAAGGCGAAGGCGAAGGTGAAGGAGGAAGTGCAGGAAGTGCAGAAGAGGAAGAGCCGAGGAGGAGGAAGGAAGAGAGGCCACGGCGGCACAGGGTGGGCAGCGCCGGTTTGGGGAAATTCGGGGAATTTGGGGGATTTTGGGGAAATTTGGGGAAATTTTGGGGGATTTTGGGGAATTTGGGGGGAATTTGGGAACTCTGGGAGGGATTTTGGGGAATTAGGGAACTCTGGGAGGGATTTTGGGAAATTTTGGGGGAATTTGGGAACTCTGGGAGGGATTTTGGGGATTTTGGGGAATTTGGGGGGAATTTGGGAACTCTGGGAGGGAATATGAGGAATTCTGGGAAGGATTTTGGGGATTTGGGAACTCTGGGAGTGAATTTGGGGAATTCTGGGAAGGATTTTGGGGGGAATTTTGGGAATTCTGGGAGGGAATTCTGGGAGGGATTTTTGGGGGAATTTGAGGAATTCCAGGAGGGAGTTCAGGAGGATTCTGGGAGGGAATTTTGGGAGGGATTTTGGAGAATTTTGGGAGAGATTTTAGGGGGATTTGGGGAATTCTGGGAGGGAATTTTGGGGTGATTTGGGGATTTTGGGGAGGGAGTTCTGGGAGGGATTTTGGGGGAGAATTTGGATAATTTTGGGAGGGAATTGGGGGAGGAATGTAGGGATTTTGGAGGAATTTTTGGGGAATTCCAGGAGGGAATTTTGGGGAACTCTGGGAGGGAATTTGGGGAATTCTGGGAGGGATTTTGGGGGGATTTGGGGATTCTGGGGGAAATTTGGGAATTCTGGGAGGGAATTTTGGGGATTTGGGGGGGGATTTTAGGGAATTCTGGAAGGAAATTGGGGGAGGGATTTGGGGGAATTTTGGGAGTTTGAGGAATTCTAGGAGGGAATTTTAGGAGTTCTGGGAGGGAATTTTGGGGGGATTTGGGGAATTCTGGGAGGGAATTAGGGGTGGAATTTGGCGATTTTGGGGGGAATTTTAGGGAAATTTGGGGATTTTGGGAGGGAGTTCTGGGAGGGATTTTGGGGGAGAATTTGGGGAATTTTGGGAGGGAATTGGGGGAGGGAATTTGGGGATTTTGGAGGGAATTAGGGGAATTCTGGGAAGGATTTGGAGGGGGAATTTGGGGGATTCTGGGAGGGATTTTGGGGAATTTTGGGATATTTGGGGGAATTTGGGGAATTCTGAGAGGGAATTTAAGGAGGGATTTTGGAGAATTTTGGGAGGGATTTCAGGGGGATTTGGGGAATTTTGGGAGGGAATTAGGGGAGGAATTCAGGGATTTTGGGGATTCGGGAATTCTGGGGGGAATTTTGGGGGGGAATTTGGGGATTTTGGGAGGGATTTTGGGGGTATTTGGGGAATTCTAGGAGGGAATTCTGGGAATTCTGGGAGGGAATTTTGGGGGGCTTTGGGGAATCTGGGAGGGAATTGGGGGAGGGATTTGGGGATTTTGGGGAATTCTGCAGGGAATTTGGGGGGTATTTCGGGAGTTCTGGGAGGGAATTTTGGGGGGGGGTTTGGAGAATTCTGGGAGGGATTTGGGGGATTTGGGGGATTTGGGGAATCCTGGGAGGGATTTGGGGAATTCTGGGAGGGGAATTTAGGGGAAATTTGGGGAATTCTGGGAGGGATTTTTGTGGGAAATTTTGGAGTTATTTTGGGGATCCTGGGGGGGTCCTGAGGGCAATTTTCGGTGGTTTTGGGTCAGAATTTTGGGGTTTCTGACCCCCCTCCCCTCCCCTCCCCCCCAGGTGCAGCCGATTTGGGGGTCCCGGCACCGCCCCTCCCCCCCCCGGGCGATGGCCCCTCCCCCTCGCCCCTCCCCTCCCCCCCCGCGGAGCTGTTCGTGCTCGAGGTGGAGGCGTTCCCTGTCGAGGCCCCGCCCCCTTCCCCTCCCCCCTCCCCTCCCCCTTCCCCTCCCCCCGCGCGCGGCGCCTCCGAGGCCACGCCCAAAGCCACGCCCCCCTCCCCTTGCCCCTCCCCCTCCCCGCCCGCCGAGCCCGCGGGGGGAGGGGGCGGGGCCTCGGCAGGGGGCGGGGCCTCGGCAGGGGGCGTGGCCTCGGCAGGGGGCGGGGCCACCATCAGCTCCACCTCCCTGAATGGGGGAGGGGCCGCGCCCCCCCCGGAGCTCCCCCCGGGACCTCCCCCCAGGAAACGGAGCCGAGCCGAGCCCGGGGGGGGCAGGTGAGGGGGGGGGACATTTTGGGGGTCCTGGGGGGGTCTGGGGGACATTTTGGAGGAGTTTTGGGGGGTGTAGGGGGGAATTTCGGGGGAGATTTTGGGGGTCTGGGGGGGATTTGGGGTGGTCCTGGGGAGATTTGGGGGGCTCTGGAGGAGATTTTGGGGGGTCTTGAGGGGGATTTTGGGGGAGATTTTGGGGGGCTTTGGGGGGTGTAGGGGGGGATTTCAGGGGAGATTTTGGGGGTCTGGGGGGGATTTGGGGGAGTCCTGGGGGAGATTTTGGGTAGTCCTTGTGGGGATTTTGGGGGGGCAGGTGAGGGGGAGGGGAGCAGGGGGGATTTGGGAGGAATTTGGGGGATCCTGGGGGGAATTTGAGCAAATTTTGGGGGGTGTAGGGTGGAATTTAGGGGGAGATTTTGGGGGTCCTGGGGGGAATTTGGGGGGGCAGGTGAGGGAGAGGGGAGCAGGGGGGATTTGGGGGTTCTGGGGGAGATTTTGGGGCGGGGTCAGGTGAGGGGGGAGGGGAGCGGGGGGGATTTGGGAAGAATTTGGGGGATCCTGGGGGGATTTGAGCAAATTTTGGGGGGTGTAGGGCAGAATTTAGGGGGAGATTTTGGGGGTCCTGGGGGGAATTTGGGGGGGCAGGTGAGGGGGAGGGGAGCGGGGGGCATTTGGGGGGGTCTGGGGGAGATTTTGGGGGGTTTTGGGGGGTGTAGGGTGGAATTTGGGGGGAGATTTTGGGGGTTTTGGGGGAAATTTGGGGAGTCCTGGGAGAGATTTTGGGGTGTCAGGTGAGGGGGAGGGGAGGGGGGGCGGATTTGGGGGGTCTGGGGGGGATTTTGGGGGAGATTTTGGGGGTCCTGGGAGGGGTTGGGAAGGATTTGGGGTGTCAAAATCTGGGGGGATTTGGGATTTGGGGGGTCCTGGGGGGTCTTGGGGGGATTTGGGGAGTCTGGGGGGGATTTGGGGGGTCCTGGGGGATCTTGGGAGGATTTGGGGAGGTTTGGGGGGTCCTGGGGGGCTTCAGGAGGGATTTTGGGGATCCCGGGGGGGATTTGGGGTTCCTGGGGGGGATTTGGGGGGGGTTAAGAGGAATTCGGGGGTCTGGGGGGATTTGGGAGAGATTTTGGGGGGTCTTGGGGGAATTTGGGGGCAATTTCAGGGTTCTGGGGGGTTGGGGGGGGTTGAGGGGTCCTGGGGAGGTTTGGGGGGAATTTGGGGGTCCTGAGTGAAATTTTGCAAATCTTGGGTGAAATTTTGAGGAAGAACTTTGGGGTCTCCGGAGGGGAATTTTTGGGGGAATTTGGGGTGGGGTCTAGCAGGAATTTTGGGGTTTCCAAGGTGGATTTTGGAGGTTTCCTGGGTGGAATTTTGGGAGGGAATTTTGGGGTTTCCCAGATGGAATTTTGGCATTTCCCAGGCAGAATTTTGGGTTTCCCAGATGGAATTTTGGGAGGGAATTTTGGGTTTCCCAGGCAGAATTTTGGGTTTCCCGGGTGGAATTTTGGGAGGGAATTTTGGGGTTTCTCAGGAGGACTTTTGGGGTTTCTGGGGAGAAATTTTGGGGTTTCCCAGGCAGAATTTTGGGGTTTCGCAGGCATATTTTTAGGAGGGAATTTTAGGGTTTCCCGGGTGGATTTTTGGAATTTCCTGTGCAGAATTTTTGGGGTTTTCTGGGCAGATTTTTGGGGTTTCCTGTGCGGAATTTTTGGGGTTTTCCGGGCAGATTTTTGGGGTTTCCTGTGCGGAATTTTTGGGGTTTTCCGGGCAGATTTTTGGGGTTTCCTGTGCGGAATTTTTGGGGTTTTCCGGGCAGATTTTTGGGATTTCCCTGGTGGAATTTTGGGAGGGATTTTTGGGGTTTCCAGGAGGATTTTGGGGAGGGAATTTTGGGGTTTCTGGGCAGAATTTTGGGGATTCCTGGGCAGATTTTCGGGAATTTTGGGGTTTTCCGGGAGGGATTTTTTGGGTTCCCCCGTGGATTTTGGGGTCTCTAACCCCGCGCCCCTCCCCCACAGCCTGGCGGTGCCCGGGGGGGGCTCGGAGGGGGAGGGGCCGCGCTTGCCCCTCCCCCACCCCCGGCCCAGCCCCCTGCCCGACTCCACCCGCGCCGACTCCCCCGGGGGAGACCTGGTCAGCAGCTCCCAGGGCAGCCCCAAAACCTGCAAGGTGAGGGTTAATTTATTGGGGTTAATTGGGGTTAATTAGTGGGATTTGATTGGGATTTGATTGGGGTTTGATTGGGATTTGATTCGGGTTTAATTGGGGTCAGCAGCTCCCAGGGCAGCCCCAAAACCTGCAAGGTGAGGGGGAAAAAATGGGATTTAATTGGGGTTTGATTGGGATTTTATCGGGATTTTATTGGGGTTTAATTGGGTTTTGATTCGGGTTTAATTGGGATTTGATCGGGGTCAGCAGCTCCCAGGGCAGCCCCAAAACATGCAAGGTAAAGGGTTAATTAATTGGGGTTAATTGGGGTTTGATTGGGATTTTATTGGGGTTTAATTGGGGTTTGATTCGGGTTTAATTGGGTTTTATTGGAGTTTAATTAGGAATTTAATTGGGATTTTATTGGGGTTTAATTGGGATTTTATTGGGGTTTGATTCGAGTTTAATTGGGGTCAGCAGCTCCCAGGGCAGCCCCAAAACATGCAAGGTGAGGGTTAATTAATTGGGGTTTTATTGGGGTTTGATTGGGATTTTATTGGGCTTTAATTGGGGTTTAATTGGGTTTTATTTGGGGATTTTATTGGGATTTTATTGGGGTTTAATTGGGTTTTAATTGGGGTTTTGTTGGGGTTTAATTGGGGTCAGCAGCTCCCAGGGCAGCCCCAAAACCGGCAAGCTACGGGTTAAAAAATGGGATTTTTATTGGGGTTTTATTGGGATTTAATTGGGGTTTAATTAGGGTTTAATTGAGATTTAATTGGTATTTTATTGGGGTTTTTTTGGGGTTTAATTGGGCTTTAATTGGGGTTTGATTAGGGTTTAATTGGGGTCAGCAGCTCCCAGGGCAGCCCCAAAACATGCAAGGTGAGAAAGGGTTAAAAAATGGGATTTTATCGGGGTTTGATTGGGATTTTATTGGGGTTTAATTGGGGTTTGATTCGGGTTTAATTGGGGTTAATGAGGGTTTAATTGGGGTTTGGGGTCAGCAGCTCCCAAGGCAGCCCCAAAACCTGCAAGGTAAAGGGTTAATTAATTGGGGTTAATTAATGGGATTTTATTGGGATTTGATTCGGGTTTAATTGGGGTTTTTATTGGGGTTTAATTGGGTTTTAATTGGGGTTTTGTTGGGGTTTAATTGGGGTCAGCAGCTCCCAGGGCAGCCCCAAAACATGCAAGATGAGAAAGGGTTAAAAAATGGGATTTGATTGGGGTTTGATTGGGGTTTAATGGGGATTTTATTGGTGTTTAATTGTGGTTTTATTGAGATTTAATTGGGGTTTAATTAGGGTTTAATTGGGATTTTATTGGGGTTTAATTGGGGTTTAATTAGGGTTTAATTGGGATTTTGTTGGGGTTTGGTTGGGATTTTATTAGGGTTTAATTGAGATTTTATTGGGGTTTAATTGTGGTTTTATTAGGGTTTAATTGGAATTTTATTGGGATTTTCTTGGGGTTTTATTGGGGTTTAATTTGGGCTTAATTGGGATTTTATTGGGGTTTAGTTGGGATTTTATTGATGTTTAATTGGGATTTTATTGGGATTTGGTTGGGATTTTATTGGGATTTGATTCGGGTTTAATTGGGGTTTTTATTGAGATTTAATTGGGATTTAATTGGGGTTTAATTGGAGTTTAATTGGGATTTTATTGGGGTTTAATTAGGGTTTAATTGGGGTGAGCAGCTCGCAGGGGAGCCCCAAAACATGCAAGGTGAGCTTAATTAATTGGGGTTTAATTGAGATTTCATTGGGGTTTAATTGGGGTTTTAATTGGGATTTAATTTGGGTTTAATTGGGGTTTAATTTGGGTTAATTGGGATTTAATTGGGGTTTTAATTGGGATTTTATTGGGGTTTAATTGGGCTTTAATTGGGCTTTAGGGCTAATTTTGGTGGGGAATTTTGGGGTGAATTTTGGGTGAATTTTGGGGTGAATTTTGGGGGAATTTTGGGAGTTTTGGGTGAATTTTGGGGTGAATTTCAGGGGAAATTTGGGGGTCCTGGTGGGAATTTTGGAGGGTCCAGGGGGGGAATTTGAGGGGAGAATTTTGAGGCAAATTTTGGGGTCTTGGGGGAAATTTTGGGAGAGAATTTTGGGGATTCCGGGAGGGATTTTGGAGGGAATTTTGGGGTGAATTTTGGAGGTCCTGGGGGGGGATTTGGGGGGGTCCTCAGGTGCTCCTGGGGAGGGGTCTGAGATCCCCAAAATTCCCCCCAAAATCTCCCCCAAAATCCAAAAAAAAAATCTCCCAAAGTCCAAAAAAAATCCCGCCAAATAAAAAAAAAAACCCCGAAAAATCTCCCCCAAAGTCCCCCAAAAAATTCCCCAAAATTCCCCAAATCTCCCTCAAAATAAAAAAAAAATCCCCCCCCCCAAAAAAAATCCTCAAAATCTCTCTGGGATGACCCTGGGGTGACCCCTGACCCCCAGGACCCCCAAAATCCCCCAAATTTCCCCCAAAATCCAAAAAAAATCCCCCAAAATTCCCCCAAAATCCCTTTGGGGTGACCCCTGTCCCCCAGCCCCCCCCGAATTCCCCCAAAATTCCCTAAATTTCCCCCGAAATTCCCCAAAATTCCCCCAAAATAAAAAAAAAATCCCCCAAATCTCCCTCAAAATCCCCGAAATTCCTCTGGGGTGACCCTGGGGTGACCCCTCTCCCCCAGCCCCCCCAAATTTCCCCCAAAATCCCCCAAAATTCCCCCCAATATCCCCCAAAATTCCCCCCAAAATCCCCCCAAAATCCCCCAAATTTCCCCCAAAATTCCCAAATTTCCCCCAAAATCCCCCCAAATTCCCCCAAATTTCCCCAAAATTCCCCAAATTTCCCCCAAAATCCCCCAAAATCCCCCAAATTTCCCCCCAAATTCCCCAAATTTCCCCCAAAATCCCCCAAGTTTTCCCCAAAATTCCCAAATTTTCCCCAAAATTCCCAAATTTTCCCCAAATTCCCCCAAATTTTCCCCAAAATTCCCCAAATTTCCCCAAAATTCCCCAAATTTCCCCCCAGACCAGCGTGGGAACTCAGTGCGACCCCGAGGAGATCATCGTGCTCTCGGACTCGGATTAGCCCCGCCCCCCGCGCCAGGCCACGCCCCTTTCCGCCAAGCCCCGCCCCCTTTGCCTTCAAACCCCGCCCCCGCCCTTAGCCCCGCCCCTCAATAAACCCCGCCTTTTTTTCTTACCGCCTTGGCTCCGCCCCTTTTGTGGGCGTGGTTTGCGCCGCGCCTGTCGCGCGTGACGTCACGGAGGGGCGTGGTCTGTGGGGTCTAAAGAGACGCGGCGCCTTTAAGGGGGCGTGGCCGGGGCGGGGGGCGTGGCCTGCGGATCCAAGATGGCGGCGGCGGCGCCGTGAGCGCCGAGCGCGGGTAACGCGAGCGGGGGGCGGGGCCTGGGCGGGGGGCGGGGCTAGAGCGGGGAGGGGGCGGGGCCTGGGCGGGGGGGCTGCGGCGGGGGGGGATGGGGGCAGAATTTGGGGAGAATTCGGGGGGTCCCGGGGGCGATTTTAGGGCAATTTCGGGGGTCCGGGGGGGGGCTCGGGGGCGATTTCGGGGGTCCAAGAGGGGTTAGGAGAATTTGGGGAGAATTTCGCGGGTCCTGGGGGGGCTCGGAGCCGATTTTGGGGCGATTTCGGGGGTTCTGGGGGGGTCTGGGGGCGATTTTGGGCGTCCTAGAGGGGTTAGGAGAATTTGGGGAGAATTTCGGGGGTCCTGGGTGGGCTCGGGGGCGATTTTGGGCGATCTCGGGGGGTTCAGGGGAATTTTGGGGCGATTTCGGAGGTCCTGGGGTCGATTTCGGGGCCTTGGGGGGGGGGTTAGGAGAATTTGGGGCGACTTCGGAGGGGGGTTGGGAGGATTTGGGGGTCCTGGGGGAGATTTTGGGGCAATTTCGGGGGTCCTGGGGGAGCTTCAGAGGATTTGGGGAGGATTTCGGGGGTCCTGGGGGAGTCTGGGAGGGATTTTGGGGCCTCGGGGGGGGTTTAGGAGAATTTGGGGAGAATTTGGGGGGTCCTGGGAGGGATTTGGTGGTCCTGGGGGGGAATTTGGGGAGGATTTCGGGGGTCCTGGGGGGGGTTGGGGGCGATTTTGGGGCGATTTTGGTGCCTCGGGGGGTTTAGGAGAATTAGGGGGAATTTGGGAGAGTCTGGGGGGTCCTAGGAGGGATTTTGGGGAGAATTTGGGGGGTCCGGGTGGGGATTTTGGGGCGATTTCGGGGGTCTTGGGGGGGATTAGGAGAATTTGGGGAGAATTTGGGGGGTCCTGGGGGGGCTCGGGGGCGATTTTGGGGAGAATTTGGGGGGTCTGGGGGCGATTTTGGGAGCTTGGGTGGAGGTTAGGAGGAATTGGGGCGTCTGGGGGGTCCGGGGGGAGGTCTGGGGGCGATTTTGGGGCAATTTCGGGGGTCCTGGGATGGATTTGGGGGTCCCGGGGGGGCTTTGAGCTCCATTTCGGGGGGTTTGGGGCAGTTTGGGGGAGCCTGGGTGTGAATTCAGGAGATCTGGGGGGTCCTGGGGGGGCTTTGGGGCGATTTTGGGGGGGATTTTGGGGGTCTGGGGAGATTGGGGGGTGGGATTTTGGGGGTTCGGGGGGGCGGCTTAGGGCGATTTCGGGCGGTCTGGGAGGAATTTGGGGGTCCTGGGGGGGATTTTGGGGGGCCTGGGGGGATTTAGGAGAATTTGGGGGGATTTGGGAGGGTCTGGGGTGATTCGGGGGGGCGGTGTTGGGGCATTTGGGGGGTTCCGGGGGGGTTAGGGGGATCTGGGGGGGATTTTGGGGGTCCTGGGGGGGTTAGGGGGATCTGGGGAGGATTTTGGGGGTCCTGGGGGGGATTCTGGGGCAATTTCGGGGCCTTCAGGGGGTGTTGAGGGGATTTTGGGGGGGCTGTGGGTGAATTTCGGGGGTCCCGGGGGGGCTTTGAGATCCATTTCGCAGGTCTGGGGGGGATTTGGGGGGTCCTGGGGGGATTCGGGGACGATTTTGGGGGTCCTGGAGGCTCGGGGGTGGGGGTTAGGAGGATTTGGGGGGGTCCTGGGGGCGATTTTGGGGCATCCTGGGGCATTTTGGAGAATTTAGGAGAATTTGGGGGCATTTGGGAGGGTCTGGGGGGGTCTGGAGGGGATTTTGGGGAGAATTTGGGGGGTCCTGGAGAGCTCGCAGGAGTCCTGAGGGGTGAATTCAAGGGATTTGGGGGGTCCTGGGGAGGAATTGGGGGGATTTGGGGGGGGGATTTGGGGGTCCCTGGCTGCGAATTAATGAGATTTGGGGAAGGCTGGGATGGATTTGGGGGTCCTGGGGGGATTTGGGGAGCATTTGGGGGGTCCTTAGGGTTTTAAGGTGATTTGGGGGAGATTTGGGGGTTCCTAAGGGGGTTGGGGTGAAATTGGGGCAGATTTTGGGGGTCTGGGGGTGTCTTGAGAGCGATTTCGGGGGTCTGGGGAGGATTTTGGGGAGATTTTGAGGGTCCTGAGGGCGTTTGGGGGCGATTTCGGGATCCTGGGGGGATTTAGGAGAATTTGGGGAGGATTTGAGAGGGTCTGGGGATGATTTTGGGGCAATTTCGGGGGTCCTGGGAGGGATTTTGGGGCGTTTTTGGGGATTTGAGGTTGCAGATTGAGGTGCAGAATCAATGCAATCTCAGCGGGAATTATTGGGATTTGGTGCAGAATTTGGGAATTTGGTGCAAAATCAATTTGATTCCAGTTGGAATCAATGGGATTCCAGTTGGAATTATTGGGGTTTCAGTGGGAATTTTTGGGGTTTCAGTGGGAATTCAGGAACTTGGTTCAGAATTCAGGAATTTGGTTCAGAATTAAGGAATTCTGGTCAGAATCAATGAGATCTCAGTGGGAATTACTGGGATTTGGTTCAGAATTCTGGAATTTGGTTCAGAATTCTGGAATTCGGGTCAGAACCAATGGGATTTCAGTGGGAATTATTAGGATTTAAGTAGGAATCAATGGAATTTCAGTGGGAATCAATAGGATTTCAGTGGGAATTAAGAGATTTGGTTCAGAATTGTGGAATTTGGTGCACAATGAGATTTCAGTGGAAATTACTGGGATTCCAGTGGGAATTATTGGGATTTCAGTGGGAATCAATAGGATTTCAGTGGGAATTAAGAGATTTGGTTCAGAATTGTGGAATTTGGTGCACAGTCAATGAGATTTCAGTGGAAATTACTGGGATTCCAGTGGGAATTATTGGGATTTCAGGGGGAATCAATGGGATTCCAGTGGGAATTCAGGGATTTGGTGCAGAATTCAGGAATTCCTTGCAGAATTAAGCAACTTGGTGCAGAATCAATGAGATCTCAGTGGGAATTCAGGGATTTGGTTCAGAATTCTGGAATTTGGTTCAGAATTCAAGAATTCTGGTCAGAATCACTGGGATTCCAGTGGGAATCAATGGGATTTGGTTCGGAATTCAGGAATTTGGTGCAGAATTACGGAATTTGGGTCAGAACCAATGGGATTTCAGTGGAAATCAATGGGATTCCGGTCAGAATCACTGGGATCTCAGTGGGAATCAATGGGATGTCAGTGGGAATTCACGGATTTGGTTCAGAATTAAGGAATTTGGTGCAGAATCAGTGAGATTTCAGTGGAAATTATTGGGATTCCACTGCAAATTAAGGGATTTGGTTCAGAATTCAGGAATTCCGGTCGGAATCAATGGGATTTCACTGGGAATTATTGGGATTCCAGTCAGACTCAATGGGATTTCAGTGGGAATTCAGGGATTTGGTTCAGAATTCTGGAATTTGGCACAGAATCAATGAGATTCCAGTCAGAATCAATGGGGTTTCAGTGGGAATTATTGGGATTCCACTGCAAATTAAGGGATTTGGTTCAGAATTCCAGAATTTGGTTCAGAATTCAGGAATTCCGGTCAGAATCAATGGGATTCCAGTGGGAATTCAGGGATTTGGTGCAGAATTAAGGAATTCGGTGCAGAATTGCGGAATTTGGTGCAGAATCAATGGGATTCCAGTTGGAATCGATGGGATTCCAGTGGGAATTAAGGGGTTTGGTGTAGAATTAAGGAATTTGGTGCAGAATCAATGGGATTGCAGTGGGAATTATTAGGATTTCAGTGGGAATCAAGGGAATTCCGGTGGGAATTATTTGGATTTCAGTTGGAACCAATGGGATTCCAGTGGGAATCAGTGGGGTTTCAGTGGGAATTCAGGAATTTGGTGCAGAATCAATGGAATTCCAGTCAGAATCAAAGGGATTCCAGTGGGAGTTATTGGGATTTATGTGAGAATCACTGGGATTCCAGTGGGAATCAATGGGATTTGGTTCAGAATTCAGGAATTTGGTTCAGAATTAAGAGATTTGGTGCAGAACCAGTGAGATTTCGGTGGGAATTAATGGGATTCCAGTTGGAATCAACGGGATTCCAGTGGGAATTCAGGGATTTGGTGCAGAACCAATGGGATTCCAGTGAGATTTAAGGAATTCTGGTTGGAATTAATGGGATCCCTGTGGGAATTAAGGAATTCCGGTCGGAACCAACGGGATCCCAGTGGGAATTCAGGGATTTGGTGCAGAACCAATGGGATTTCAGTGGGAATCAATGGGATTTCAGTGGAAATTATTGGGGTTTCAGTGGAAATCAATGGGATTTGGTTCAGAATTAAGGGATTTGGTTCAGAATTAAGGGATTTGGTGCAGAATCAATGGGATTTCAGTGGGAATTATTGGGGTTTCAATGGAAATCAAAGGAATTTGGTTCAGAATTAAGGAATTTCGGTCGGAACCAACGGGATCCCAGTGGGAATCCAGGGATTTGGTTCAGAACTAAGGAATTCCGGTCGGGACCAACGGGATCGCAGTGAGAATTCAGGGATTTGATGCAGAACCAATGGGATTCCAGTGGGAATCAATGGGATTTCAGTGGAAATTATTGGGGTTTCAGTGGAAATCAATGGGATTTGGTTCAGAATTAAGGAATTCCGGTCGGAACCAACAGGATCCCAGTGGGAATTCAGGGATTTGGTTCAGAATTAAGGAATTCCAGTCGGATTCAATGGGATCGCCGTGGGAATTCAGGGCTCGGGCGCGGCACAGACCCAACCCGAGGCCGACTCCGACTCTCTCCCCTCCTCCCTCTCCCCTCCCCCCTGCCGCAGCCCCTCCCCCTCTCTCCGCCATGCCCCGCCCCTGCTCCCCCCCTCCCCCCCCCCTCCTCCTCCTCCTCCTCCTCCTCCTCCTCGTCCTCGTCCTCTCTGCTCCACGTGGAGTTCCCGGAGGTGCCGCCGGCGCTGCTGTCCAACCTGAACCGGCAGCGGCTGCAGGGCCAGCTCTGCGACGTCTCCATCCACGTGCAGGGCCGCGAGTTCCGCGCGCACCGCGCCGTGCTCGCCGCCTCGTCGCCTTTCTTCCACGACCAGCTCTTCCTCAAGAACCTCGACTCGGTGGTGCTGCCCAGCGTCATGGACCCCGCGGCCTTCGGCGTCGTGCTGGGCTCGGCCTACACCGGGCGGCTCTCCATGGCCCCCGAGGACATCGTCAACTTCCTGACGGTGGGCAGCGTGCTGCAGATGTGGCACATCGTGGACAAGTGCACCGAGCTGCTGCGGGAGTTCCGGAATTCCAACGCCGCCGTTCCGTCCTCGTCCTCGTCCTCATCATCCTCATCCTCGTCGCGGCCGCTCTCGAGCCGCACCAGCGACAATCAGTCCCCCAGCAGCACGAATTACCTCAGCCCCGCCGAGCCCAAACTGCCGAAATTCGCCGAGGGGAAAGGCGGCAGCGAGGAGGAGGAGGAGGAGGGAGGCGAGGAAGGCAAGCGCTGGATTCTGGTCAAGCGCGAGTGGCTGCAGGAGGACCTGGTGCTCACCTGCGAGGAGGACGAGGAGCCCGCGGAGGGAACGGCAGCGGCGCGGGGGAGCGAGGAAGGGCTCGGGAATGAGGCGGGGAGCGCCGGGAATTCGGGAGCCAATTCGGGAGCGAATTCAGGAGGGAAATGCCCCGCGGGAGAGGCGGCGAGGAGGGGAATTTTCCCGGGCCGGGAAAATCCGGGAATGGGGGCCGGGAATGGCCGGGAAAATGCGGGAATGGGGGCTGGGAATGGCCGGGAAAATTCGGGAATGGGGGCTGGGAATGGCCGGGAAAATTCGGGATTGGGGGCTGGGAATGGCCGGGAAAATTCGGGAATGGGGGCTGGGAATGGCCGGGAAAATTCGGGATTGGGGCCCGGGAGCGGCCGGGAAAATCCGGGATGGGCTGCGTGGGGGAGCGCCGGGATTTCCCGCGGGAACGAGGGAATCCCGCACGGAATTTCCCGCGGGAACGAGGGAATCCCGCACGGGACCGCGGGGATTTCCCGGGAGAACAGCGAGGGGATTGTGCTGCACGGGATTTCGCACGGAAGCGGCGGCGGAATTTCCTGCGGAAACGAGGGAATCCCGCAGGGAACTCGCGGCGGAATTTCCCGCGGAAACGACGACGGAATCCCGCACGGAACTGAGGGAATCGCGCACGGAACTCACGGCGGAATTTCCCGCGAAAACGAGGGAATTCTGCACGGAATTTCGCACGGAACCGGCCGAATTTCCCGCGAAAACGACGGAATCCCGCACGGAATTTCGCACGGAAGCGGCGGCGGAATTTACAGCGAGAACGACGGAATCCCGTACGGGACCGAGGGAATCCCGCACGGAACCGAGGGAATCCCGCACGGAACCGAGGGAATCCCGCACGGAACCGGCGGCAGAATCTCCCGCGGGATCGACGGAACCGCGCACGGAATCCCGCCCGGAACCGGCGGCGGAATTTACCGCAAAAACGACGGAATTTACCGCAAAAACGACGGAATTTACCGCAAAAACGACGGAATTTACCGCAGAAACGACGGAATCCTGCCCAGGAAAAGCCCCAAAGCGGCGCAGGCCAACCCCGGCGCGGAAGAACCATCGGATCGGAGCAGCTCGGAGCAGGTGAGCACCTGCGGCTCCTCCTCGGACCTGGGGACACCTGGGCGGCTCGTGCCGCGCTCCGGAGCGTCCCCCGCCGTCGCCGAGGGCTCCAAGATCTTCCTGTGCCACTGCGGCAAGGCCTTCTCGCACCGCAGCATGCGCGAGCGGCACGTGAACATGCACCTGGACCTGCGGCCCTTCACCTGCCCCGAGTGCCGCAAGCGCTTCAAGATGAAGCACCACCTGACCGAGCACATGAAGACGCACACGGGGCTGCGGCCCTACACCTGTCCGGGCTGCGAGAGGAGGTTCATGTGGAGGGACAGCTTCGTCAGGCACCGCGGCACCTGCGCGGGGGTGGGGGCGCGGGGGAGGGGCGGGGCGCACCTGGGGAGTGACACCTGAGCACAGGTATGGGGGGGTGTCACACCTGTCACACCTGGGGACAGGTGTGGAGTGACACTGGAACACCTGGGGACAGGTACAGTGATGGTGTCACACCTGGGGACAGGTGTGCAGTGACACTGAAACACCTGGGGACAGGTACAGTGTGATGGTGTCACACCTGGGGACAGGTGCGGAGTGACACTGAGACACCTGGGGAGTGACACCTGAACACAGGTATGGGGGGTGTTACACCTGGGGACAGGTGTGGAGTGACACCGGAACAGCTGGGGACAGGTGCAGTGTGATGGTGTCACACCTTGGGACAGATGGTGTCACACCTGTCACACCTTGGGACAGATGGTGTCACACCTGGGGACAGGTATGGAGTGACACTGGAACACTTGTGGACAGGTACGGTGATGGTGTCACACCTGGGGACAGGTACAGTGATGGTGTCACACCTGTCACACCTGTCCGGGCTGCGAGAGGAGGTTCATGTGGAGGGACAGCTTCGTCAGGCACCGCGGCACCTGTGCGGGGGTGGGGGCGCGGGGGAGGGGCGGGGCGCACCTGGGGACAGGGGCGGAGTGACGGTGTCACACCTGGGGACAGGAATGGGACAGGTACAGTGATGGTGTCACACCTGGGGACAGGTATGGGACAGGTACAGTGTGATGGTGTCACACCTGGGGACAGGTGCGGAGTGACAGTGTCACACCTGGGGACAGGTACAGTGTGATGGTGTCACACCTGGGGACAGGTGTGGAGTGACAGTGTCACACCTGGGGACAGGTACAGTGTGATGGTGTCACACCTGGGGACAGGTACAGTGTGATGGTGTCACACCTGGGGACAGGTGCGGAGTGACAGTGTCACACCTGGGGACAGGTACGGTGATGGTGTCACACCTGGGGACAGGTGCAGAGTGACACTGAAACACCTGGGGAGTGACACCTGAACACAGGTATGCGGGGTGTTACACCTGGGGACAGGTAGACAGTGATGGTGTCACATCTGGGGACAGGTGCGGAGTGACACTGAAACACCTGGGGACAGGTATGGGACAGGTACAGCGATGATGTCACACCTGGTGATAGATGCTGTCACACCTGTCACACCTGGGGACAGGTACGGTGATGCTGTCACATCTGGGGACAGGTGCGGAGTGACACTGAAACACCTGGGGACAGGTACAGAGTGATGGTGTCACACCTGGGGACAGGTACAGAGTGATGATGTCACATCTGGGACAGGTGATGTCACACCTGGGCAGGCGCAGGGACAGCTCGGTGTGACACACCTGTGTGGCAGTGGGGACATGGGGGAGGGGCAGGGGACAGTGGGAGGAGGGGGTGACGTCACAATGACACCTGGGGGGGCGGCACACCTGGGCAGGGGTGACGTCATCACAGCTGGGGAGTGGTGACGTCACACCTGGGGGGGTGGGAGGTGAGAGGGGCGGGAGCAGCTCAGGAGGAGGGTGACGTCATGGACAGGTGAGCAGGTGACGTCATGGCTAGGTGAGCAGGTGATGTCATGAGCAGGTGACGTCATGGCCAGGGGAGCAGGTGACGTCATGGCCAGGTGAGAAGGTGATGTCACACCTGAGCGGGGGGGGTGGAGAGGTGATGGAACAGCTGGGTACCAGGGTGACGTCACGCCCGGGTGACGTCACACCTGAGTCGGGAGGTGACGTCATGCCCAGGTGACGTCACAGCTCCCAGCACACCTGGGTTGCCCCAAAAACACCTGGGAGTCCCCCGGGAACACCTGGAAATCCCTCGGGAACATCTGGATTCCCCCCCCCCAGCACACCTGGCCACCCCGTCAAACCCACCTGGAACCCCCCAAAAACACCTGGGTCCCCCCAAAAACACCTGGGTCCCCCCAAAAACACCTGGATCCCCCCAAAAACACCTGGAACCCCCCAAAACACCTGAGTTCCCCTAAGAAACACCTGGATCTCCTCCCAGCACACCTGGGCCCACCCAGGAACACCTGGGACTGCTCCCAGGGACACCTGGATTCCCCTAAAAAACACCTGATCCCCCCAAAAACACCTGGATCCCCCTGAAAAACACCTGGTTTCCCCTAAAAAGCACCTGGACCCACCCACGGACACCTGGGACTGACCCCAAAGACACCTGGATGACCTCAAGGACACCTGGATCCACGCAGGGACACCTGGATCCCCCTAAAAACCACCTGGATCCCCCCCAAAACGACACCTGGATGATCCCAAGGACACCTGGATCCCCCAAAAAGACACCTGGACCTACCCAGGGATACCTGGGACTGCCCCCAAAACACCTGGATGACCCCAGGGACACCTGGATATCTGCCCAGCATACCTGGATTCCCCCCAAAGGCACCTGAAACGCCCCGAAAACACCTGGAACACCTGGGACCGCCCCGAAGGACACCTGGATGACCCCCAAGGACACCTGGATCCGCCCAGGGACACCTGGATTATCTGAAGGACACCTGGATCCCCCAAAAAGACACCTGTACCTACCCAGGGACACCTGGATCACCCCAGGGACACCTGGATTATCTGAAGGACACCTGGATCCCCCAAAAAGACACCTGGGACCACCCCTGGGGACACCTGAGACCACCCCGAAGGACACCTGGATGACCCCAGGGACACCTGGAATCCCCGAAAAAGACACCTGGGTGAACCCAGGGACACCTGGGACCACCCCCAAGGACACCTGGATCCCCCCAAAATCCACCTGGATGACCCCAGGGACGCCTGGATCTCCCCAAAATGACACCTGGACCTATCCAGGGACACCTGGATGACCCCAAGGACACCTGGACCCCCCAAAATGACACCTGGACCCACCTGGGACCGCCCCCAGGGACACCTGGATGTCCCCAGGGACACCTGGACCCCTTCCAGGAACACCTGGAACCCCCCAAAAACCACCTGGCCCCTCCCAGGGACACCTGGGACTGACCCCAAAGACACCTGGATCCCCCAGGGGACACCTGAGACTGACCCTGAGGACACCTGGGACCGCCCCCGGGGACACCTGGATGTCCCCAGGGACACCTGGGCCCCCCCGAACTCACCTGGGTGCCCCCGAAGCCCCTGGCCCCTCCCCCCGTGTGGTTGTGGGTGTGTCCGTGCCCCTCCCCCCCTCTGTTTTCGGTATTTTTGGGGCGATTTGTGGCAGTTTTCGATAAAATTCCAACCCGGGGGCGGGGCCACGGCTCTTGGGGGCGGGGCCTGGGGAGGGGCGGGGCCACGGCTCCTTGGGGGCGGGGCCTGGGGAGGGGCGGGCCCGGGGACTTGGAATGGGCGGGGCCACAACTCCTTGGGGGCGGGGCCTGAATCGGATCTGGACCGTGGAGTGGGCGGGGCCTGATGGGGGTGGGATGAGGGGGGCGGGGCCAGTCACCGGAACTTGTGAGGGAGTGGAGCCAATCGCAATGTGGGCGTGGTCACGGCGGAGGGCGGGGCCGGAGCAGGGTGGGAAATGGGAGGGGGTGGTGCCAATTGGTTTGTGGGCGTGGCCGGGAGGATGGGCGGGGCCTAAAGGGGGTGGGAATGAGAGGGGTGGTGCCAATCATACAATGGGTGGGGTCAGGGGCTAGGGGCGTGGCCTGGGAGGGGAGGGGGCGTGGCTAAAGCCTAGGGATGAGGCCTGCCATCCCCCCCAGCCCCAATTTCCCGGGGCCCCCCCCACGCACCGGGACCCCCCCATTCACTGCCCCCCCCACACCGACCCCCCCCCCAAAAGCACTGGGCCCCCCCCAATCCATGAGCCCCTCCCCCAGTGCGCCAGGACCCCCCACTCACCGCCCCTCCCCCACCCATGGGACCCCCCCCTCACCGCCCCCCCACTCACCAGGCCCCCCCAATCCATGGGACCCCCCCCGCTCACCCCCCATCGATCGAACCCCCCCGGAACGCCCCCAGCCCCTCCCCCCTCGGCCCCCCCGAGCCCCCGGCCCGCGTTGGGCCCCGCCGGGGCCGGGCTGGCTCCACCCCCCGGGGCCCCCCCGAGCCCCCCCGGCCCCTCCGGGCCCCCCCGGACCCCCCCGGACCCCCCGAGCCCCCCCGGTGGGGCCGGGCTGGCTCCACCCCCCGGGGCCGCCGCTGCGCGGAGCCTTTCAATAAACGCGGATCGGTCTTGTAGCCACGCCCACGGGGGGCGGGGCCGGCGGGGAGCGGCCAATGGGGAGCGGGGATACGGGGAGGGGGCGGGGCCCGGGAGCGGCGACCAATGGGGAGAGGGGAAACGGAGAGGGGGCGGGGCCAATTGGGAGCGGAGGGGGCGTGGCCAGGGAGAGGCGGGAAAGGGAGCGCGGGAAGGGGCGGGGCCTGAGGGGAAATGAATGGGGCGTGGGAAAGGGGGCGGGGCCCTCAATGGTGACGTGTGAAAATGGGCGGGGCCATCAATGGGGACATGGGAAAGGGGCGGGGCCATCGATGGGGGCGTGGGAAGGGCTCCAAAGGGAGCCCGAGGATCCCAAATGATCCCAAATCGTAGATCCCAAACGATCCCAAATTCCAGGCCCCAAATGCTGCTGGATCCCAAAAAAATCCCGGATCCCAGAAGCTGCTAGATCCCCAAAACAAATCCCAAATTATCTTAAATCCCAAATCCTGGATCCCAAACAATCCTGGATCCCAAATCCTGCTGGATCCCAAAAAAGTCCGAGATCCCAAATGCTGCTGGATCCCCAAAACCAATCCCAAATTATTTTAAATCCCAAATGCTGGTTCCTCAATAATCCCCGATCCCCAGTGCTGCTGGATCCCTAAAAGCAATCCCCATTTATTTCAAATCCCAAATCCTGGATCCTAAAAAAATCCCAGATCCCAAATCCTGCTGGACCCCCAAAACAAATTCCAAATGATCTCAAATCCCAAATCCTGGATCCTAAAAATCCCAGATCCCAAATCCTGCTGGATCCCGAGAAATGATACAAAATGATCCCAAATCCCGCATTCCAAAAAATCCAAGACCCCAAATCCTTCTGGATCCCAATAAATGATCCCAAATGACCTCAAATTCTGAATCCCAAACAATCCCAAATTATCCCAAATCCCAAATCCTAAAAAAAAATCCTGGATCCCAAATCCTGCTGGACCCCAAACCAATCCCAAATTATCTCAAAATCCTGGATCCCAAAAGATCCAAAATCCCGGATCCCAAATCCTGCTGGACCCCAAACCAATCCCAAATGATATCAAGTCCCACATTTGGGGGGGGGAGGGGCTCCCAATATATCCCAGTATATCCCAGTATATATCCCAGTATGTCCCAGCGTGTCCCAGTGTGTCCCAGCATGTCCCAGTATGGCCCAGTATGGCCCAGTATATCCCAGTATATCCCAGTACATCCCAGTATATCCCAGTATGTCCCAGCATATCCCAGTATATATCCCAGTATGTCCCAGCGTGTCCCAGTGTGTCCCAGTATGTCCCAGTATATCCCAGTATATCCCAGTATGTCCCAGTGTGTCCCAGCATATCCCAGTATATCCCAGTGTGTCCCAGTCCCCCATCCATGTCTGTACTGGTCTGGGTCACCTGCCCACAGGTGAGGGAGGACACCTGGGGACATTGGGGACACCAAAACTACAGTTGGGGACACCTGGGACAGTGTTGGGGACACCTGGGGACATCAAGGAAATGACTGAGGACATCTGGGGACAACTGGGGACATTGGGGAAAGGGTTGGGGACACCAGAACTGGGGTTGGGGACACCAAAACCAGAGTTGGGGACACCAGAACCAGGGTTGGGGACACCTGGGGACACCTGAGGACAGGGCTGGGGACACCAGAACCAGAGTTGGGGACACCAGAACTAGGACTGGGGACACCTGGGGACATCAAGAACATGAGGACATCTGGGGACACCTGGGGACATTGGGGACAGGGTTGGGGACACCAGAACCGGGGTTGGGGACACCTGGGGACACCTAAGGACAAGGTTGAGGACACCAGAACCGGGGCTGGGGACACCTGGGGACATTGGGGACAGTGTTGGGGACACTTGGGGACATCAAGAAAATGACTGAGGACATCTGGGGACATTGGGGACAGGGCTGGGGACACCAAAACCAGAGTTGGGGACACCAGAACTAGGACTGGGGACACCTGGGGACATCAAGAAAATGACTGAGGACATCTGGGGACACCTGGGGACATTAGGGATGGGGTTGGGGACACCTGGGGACATCGAGGACAGGGTTGGGGACACCAGAACCGGGGTTGGGGACATCTGGGGACATTGGGGACAGGGCTGGGGACACCAGAACCGGGGCTGGGGACACCTGGGGACATTGTGGATGGGGTTGGGGACACCTGGAAACGTTGGGGACAAGAGTGGGGACACGAGAACTAGGACTGGGGACACCTGGGGACATCAAGAACATGACTGAGGACAGCTGGGGATACCTGGGGACATTGGGGACAGGGTTGGGGACACCAGAACTGGGGTTGGGGACACCTGGGGACATTAGGGATGGGGTTGGGGACACCTGGGGACATTGGGGACGGGGTTGGGGACACCAGAACCGGGGTTGGGGACTCCTGGGGACATCAAGAACACGACTGAGGACACCTGGGGACATCAGGACAGGGATTAGGGACACCCGGGGACCTCGGGAACAGCTCTGGGGACACCAGGAGGGGATTGGGGACATCGGGGACAGGGCTGGGGACACCGGGAGAGGGCGTGGTCAGAGAACGTGGGCGGAGCTTTTACCTTGGGGGCGTGGCCTCGTTCAAGCGCGCCTCCGGCCTCCCCATCATGGCGGCACCGGAAGTGACCAGCTAGACGGCGGCTGCACGGCCCGCCGCCAGGGGGCGCTCCGCCCCTCCCCGCGCCCGACTCTATGGTTGGTCCTCCAGCCTCCCCTTTTCCAGGGATTTTCCGCATTTTTCCCATTTTGTTTTCCCCCTAAACACCCCAATTCCAATTTCTCGACCCCCAAAGCATTCCAGACACTTAGCTCCTCCTGATCCTCACGCTTTGATCCAACATGATTCGCTACAACCATCATTAATAGTAATAAAAAAACTCAACCCCGCAAATTTCCCAAAATTTCCCCGGAATTCCCCCCCAAACCCTCTCTGGGTGTGTGCCCCAGACCCCAAATTTCAATTCTGGAGCGGGGTGAGGCCTCGGTTTGGTCCCAAAACGGAGGTTCAATGTGGGAACGGCACCTCCCATTCCCACGGGGGTAACGGGGTGGGGTTGGGGGCACAGAAAACGGAGATTTTTTTGGGGGGATTTGGGGATTTTTTTGGGATTCGGGGATTTTTTGGGACGCCCTACTCGCCACCGCCCCCGCGAGCCGCCCCGGTGACCTTCCCATCATGGCGGCACCGGAAGTGACCACCGAGGCCGCGGGTGCACCGTCCGCCACCGGGAGGGGGGCGCTCTGTCCCTCCCGGCGCTCAACTCTATGGTTGGTCCTCCAACATCCCCTTTTTTCCTCGGATTTTTCCCATTTTTCCCCTCAAAAACCTCAATCCCACGCGCGATCCTCATTTCTCCCTCCCCAGAGTGCTCCACGCGCTTGTCTCGTTCTCATCTTCACGCTTTAATCCAACATGATTCGCTACAACCATCATTAGTAATAAAAAAAACCCCGACCCTGCCGAGTTCCCGGAATTTCCCCAAAATTCCTCCATTTCCCCCCAAACCCCCTCCGGGCGTGCCCTAGACCCCAAACCTCAGTTTGGGAGAGGCACAAGGCTGCGCTTTGGTCCCAAAATGGGCGATAAAAGTCGGGAACGGCACCTCCCATTCCCACGGGGATAACAGGATGGGGTTGGGGTCACAGAAAATGGGGATTTTTTTTTGGGATTTGGGGATTTTTTTGGGATTCGGGGATTTTTTGGGACGCTCTACTCGTAGTGGGCGATGAGCAGCATCATGGCCACGCCGGCCAGGAGCGCCAGGAGCTGCAGCAGGGCCTGGGCGGGGCCGGAATTCCCATCATGGCGGCACCGGAAGTGACCACCGAGGCGGTGGGTGCACCGCCTGCTATCGGGAGGGGGCGCTCTGTCCCTCCCGGCGCTCAACTCTATGCTTGGTCCTCCAACATCCCCTTTTTTCCTCGGATTTTTCCCATTTTTCCCTCAAAAACCTCAATCCCACGCGCGATCCTCATTTCTCCCTCCCCAGAGTGCTCCACGCGCTTGTCTCGTTCTCATCTTCACGCTTTAATCCAACATGATTCGCTACAACCATCATTAGTAATAAAAAAAACCCCGACCCTGCCGAGTTCCCGGAATTTCCCCAAAATTCCTCCATTTCCCCCCAAACCCCCTCCGGGCGTGCCCTAGACCCCAAACCTCAGTTTGGGAGAGGCACAAGGCTGCGCTTTGGTCCCAAAATGGGCGATAAAAGTCGGGAACGGCATCTCCCATTCCCACGGGGATAACGGGATGGGGTTGGGGCACAGAAAATGGGGATTTTTTTGGGATTTGGGGATTTTTTTTGGGATTCGGGGATTTTTTGGGACACCCTACTCGTAGTGGGCGATGAGCAGCATCATGGCCACGCCGGCCAGGAGCGCCAGGAGCTGCAGCAGGGCCTGGGCGGGGCCGGAATTCCCATCATGGCGGTACCGGAAGTGACCACCGAGGCGGTGGGTGCACCGCCTGCTATCGGGAGGGGGCGCTCTGTCCCTCCCGGCGCTCAACTCTATGGTTGGTCCTCCAACATCCCCCTTTTTTCCTCGGATTTTTCCCATTTTTCCCTCAAAAACCTCAATCCCACGCGCGATCCTCATTTCTCCCTCCCCAGAGTGCTCCACGCGCTTGTCTCGTTCTCATCTTCACGCTTTAATCCAACATGATTCGCTACAACCATCATTAGTAATAAAAAAAACCCCGACCCTGCCGAGTTCCCGGAATTTCCCCAAAATTCCTCCATTTCCCCCCAAACCCCCTCCGGGCGTGCCCTAGACCCCAAACCTCAGTTTGGGAGAGGCACAAGGCTGCGCTTTGGTCCCAAAATGGGCGATAAAAGTCGGGAACGGCATCTCCCATTCCCACGGGGATAACGGGATGGGGTTGGGGCACAGAAAATGGGGATTTTTTTGGGATTTGGGGATTTTTTTTGGGATTCGGGGATTTTTTGGGACACCCTACTCGTAGTGGGCGATGAGCAGCATCATGGCCACGCCGGCCAGGAGCGCCAGGAGCTGCAGCAGGGCCTGGGCGGGGCCGGAATTCCCATCATGGCGGTACCGGAAGTGACCACCGAGGCGGTGGGTGCACCGCCTGCTATCGGGAGGGGGCGCTCTGTCCCTCCCGGCGCTCAACTCTATGGTTGGTCCTCCAACATCCCCCTTTTTTCCTCGGATTTTTCCCATTTTTCCCCTCAAAAACCTCAATCCCACGCGCGATCCTCATTTCTCCCTCCCCAGAGTGCTCCACGCGCTTGTCTCGTTCTCATCTTCACGCTTTAATCCAACATGATTCGCTACAACCATCATTAGTAATAAAAAAACCCCCCGACCCTGCCGAGTTCCCGGAATTTCCCCAAAATTCCTCCATTTCCCCCCAAACCCCCTCCGGGCGTGCCCTAGACCCCAAACCTCAGTCTGGGAGAGGCACAAGGCTGCGCTTTGGTCCCAAAATGGGCGATAAAAGTCGGGAACGGCACCTCCCATTCCCACGGGGATAACAGGATGGGGTTGGGGTCACAGAAAATGGGGATTTTTTTTTGGGATTTGGGGATTTTTTTGGGATTCGGGGATTTTTTGGGACGCTCTACTCGTAGTGGGCGATGAGCAGCATCATGGCCACGCCGGCCAGGAGCGCCAGGAGCTGCAGCAGGGCCTGGGCCGGGCCGGAATTCCCATCATGGCGGTACCGGAAGTGACCACCGAGGCGGTGGGTGCACCGCCCGCTACCGGGAGGGGGGCGCTCTGTCCCTCCCGGCGCTCAACTCTATGGTTGGTCCTCCAACATCCCCCTTTTTTCCTCGGATTTTTCCCATTTTTCCCCTCAAAAACCTCAATCCCACGCGCGATCCTCATTTCTCCCTCCCCAGAGTGCTCCACGCGCTTGTCTCGTTCTCATCTTCACGCTTTAATCCAACATGATTCGCTACAACCATCATTAGTAATAAAAAAAACCCCCGACCCTGCCGAGTTCCCGGAATTTCCCCAAAATTCCTCCATTTCCCCCCAAACCCCCTCCGGGCGTGCCCTAGACCCCAAACCTCAGCCTGGGAGAGGCACAAGGCTGCGCTTTGGTCCCAAAATGGGCGATAAAAGTCGGGAACGGCATCTCCCATTCCCACGGGGATAACGGGATGGGGTTGGGGCACAGAAAATGGGGATTTTTTTTTGGGATTTGGGGATTTTTTTGGGATTCGGGGATTTTTTGGGACGCTCTACTCGTAGTGGGCGATGAGCAGCATCATGGCCACGCCAGCCAGGAGCGCCAGGAGCTGCAGCAGGGCCTGGGCCGCGCCGGAATTCCGCAGGATTTCGGGGATCACGGAGACGGTGCCGAGGTAGATGAAGCCGCCGGCGGTGAAGGGCAGGACCCCGGACACGGCCCCGGCCCCGGAGCCCTCGGCCAGAAGGGAGCAGGCGGCGCCAGCCACGGCGGCCAGGGCGGTGACCAGCTGCAGCAGCATGGCCTGGGGACAAACTGGGGTCACTGGGAGGCACTGGGAGTGGGGTAATGGGGGATAATGGGGGAAAAGGGGGGACTGGGAGCACTGGGAATGGGGTACTGGGAGCAGGCGGCGCCGGCCACGGCGGCCAGGGCGGTGACCAGCTGCAGCAGCATGGCCTGGGGACAAACTGGGGTCACTGGGAGGCACTGGGAGGCACTGGGAATGGGATAACGGGGCATAATGGGGTACTGGGAGCAGGCGGCGCCGGCCACGGTGGCCAGGGCGGTGACCAGCTGCAGCAGCATGGCCTGGGGACAAACTGGGGTCACTGGGAGGCACTGGGAGTGGGGTAATGGGGGAAAAGGGGGGACTGGGAGGGACTGGGAGGGACTGGGAGGCACTGGGAGTGGGGTTTTGGGGGAAAAGGGGAACTGGGAGCACTGGGAATGGGATCCTGGGGGTCTGGGAGGGACTGGGGGGCACTGGGAGTGGGATAATGGGGGATAATGGGGAACTGGGAGCACTGGGAATGGGGTACTGGGAGCAGGCGGCGCCGGCCACGGCAGCCAGGGCGGTCACCAGCTGGAGCAGCATGGCCTGGGGATGAACTGGGGTCACTGGGAGGCACTGGGAGTGGGGTAATGGGGGAAAAGGGGGACTGGGAGGGACTGGGAGCACTGGGAATGGGATAATGGGGGACTGGGAGCACTGGGAACGGGATCCTGGGGGTCTGGGAGGGACTGGGAGCACTGGGAGTGGGATAAGGGGGGATAATGGGGAACTGGGAGCACTGGGAATGGGGTACTGGGAGCAGGTGGCACTGGCCAGGGCGGTCACCAGCTGCAGCAGCATGGCCTGGGGACAAACTGGGGTCACTGGGAGGCACTGGGAGTGGGGTAATGGGGGAAAAGGGGGGACTGGGAGCACTGGGAGGCACTGGGAATGGGATAATGGGGGATCATGGGGAACTGGGAGCACTGGGAATGGGGTACTGGGAGCACGCGGCGCCGGCCACGGCGGCCAGGGCGGTCACCAGCTGGAGCAGCATGGCCTGGGGACAAACTGGGGTCACTGGGAGGCACTGGGAGCGGGATAATGGGGGAAAAGGGGGGACGGGGAGGGACTGGGAGCACTGGGAATGGGATCCTGGGGGACTGGGAGGGACTGGGAGCACTGGGAATGGGGTAATGGGGGACTGGGAACACTGGGAATGGGTAATGGGGGACTGGGAGGGACTGGGAGCACTGGGAATGGGATCCTGGGGGTCTGGGAGGGACTGGGAGGTACTGGGAGTGGGATAATGGGGGATAATGGGGAACTGGGAGGGACTGGGAGCACTGGGAATGGGATAATGGGGGAACTGAGAGCACTGGGAATGGGAAAATGGGGCACTGGGAGGGACTGGGAACACTGGGAATGGGATAACAGGGGACTGGGAGAACTGGGAGTGGGATCCTGGGGGTCTGGGAGGGACTGGGGGGCACTGGGAGTGGGATAATGGGGGATAATGGGGAACTGGGAGCACTGGGAATGGGGTACTGGGAGCAGGCGGCGCCGGCCACGGCAGCCAGGGCGGTGACCAGCTGCAGCAGCATGGCCTGGGGACGAACTGGGGTCACTGGGAGGCACTGGGAGGCACTGGGAGTGGGGTAATGGGGGAAAAGGGGGACTGGGAGGGACTGGGAGCACTGGGAATGGGATAATGGGGGACTGGGAGCACTGGGAACGGGATCCTGGGGGTCTGGGAGGGACTGGGAGCACTGGGAGTGGGATAAGGGGGGATAATGGGGAACTGGGAGCACTGGGAATGGGGTACTGGGAGCAGGTGGCACTGGCCAGGGCGGTGACCAGCTGCAGCAGCATGGCCTGGGGACAAACTGGGGTCACTGGGAGGCATTGGGAGTGGGGTAATGGGGGAAAAGGGGGGACTGGGAGGGACTGGGAGCACTGGGAGTGGGATAAGGGGGGATAATGGGGAACTGGGAGCACTGGGAATGGGGTACTGGGAGCACGCAGCACTGGCCAGAGCAGTCACCAGCTGGAGGAGCATGGCCTGGGGACAAACTGGGGTCACTGGGAGGGACTGGGAGTGGAGTTTTGGGGGAAAAGGGGGGGTCTGGGAGGGACTGGGAGGCACTGGGAGTGGGGTTTTGGGGGAAAAAGGGAACTGGGAGCACTGGGAATGGGATCCTGGGGGTCTGGGAGGGACTGGGGGGCACTGGGAGTGGGATAAGGGGGGATAATGGGGAACTGGGAGCACTGGGAATGGGGTACTGGGAGCAGGCGGCGCCGGCCACGGCGGCCAGGGCGGTGACCAGCTGCAGCAGCATGGCCTGGGGACAAACTGGGGTCACTGGGAGGCACTGGGAGTGGGGTTTTGGGGGAAAAGGGGAACTGGGAGCACTGGGAATGGGATCCTGGGGGTCTGGGAGGGACTGGGGGGCACTGGGAGCGGGATAATGGGGGATAATGGGGAACTGGGAGCACTGGGAATGGGGTACTGGGAGCAGGCGGCGCCGGCCACGGCGGTCACCAGCTGGAGCAGCATGGCCTGGGGACAAACTGGGGTCACTGGGAGGCACTGGGAGCGGGATAATGGGGGAAAAGGGGGGACGGGGAGGGACTGGGAGCACTGGGAATGGGATCCTGGGGGACTTGGAGGGACTGGGAGGGACTGGGAGGACTGGGAATGGGATCCTGGGGGACTGGGAGGGACTGGGAGCACTGGGAATGGGGTAATGGGGGACTGGGAACACTGGGAATGGGTAATGGGGGACTGGGAGGGACTGGGAGCACTGGGAATAGGTAATGGGGGACTGGGAGCACTGGGAGGGGGCGTGGCCATAGGATATGGGCGGAGCCACGCGTGGGGGGGCGTGGCTTTCCCCAAACACCACCTTTGCCCTCCCAACATGGCGGCACCGGAAGTGACCACCGAGACGGCAGCTGCACCGCCCACCGCGGGGGGGCGCTCTGTCCCTCCCAACGCCCAACTGTATGGTTAGTCCTCCACCATCCCCTTTTTTCCCTATTTTTCCCATTTTTCCAGGTTTTTCCCCCAAAAAACTCCCAAATTCCACGCGCGATCCTAATTCCGCCCTCCCTCGAGACCCCAAGGGGTCACTGGGAGGGACCGGGGACACCTCGGGGACAATTTTTGGGAATGTTTAGGAGATTTTTTGGGAGCATTTTCCAAGGGAATCCTCGGTGGATTTGGGGAATTTTTAAAGGATAATTTTTTGGGGAGAATTTGGGGCATTTCAGGAACATTTGGGGCAATTTTGAAGATTTGGAGTTTTTTTTTTGGTAGGTTAGGAGCCCTTGGGGACATCGGGGACACTTTGGGGACAGATTTTGAGATTTTGGGGCATTTTAGGAACCTTTGGGGACATTTTAACGGCTTTGGGGTCATTTTTAAATGATTTTTGTGCCATTTTGAGCGATTTTGGGTTCTTTTCAGGGATTTTGGGTTCTTTTCAGGGATTTTGGGTTATTTTCAGGGATTTTGTGCCATTTTGTGGCATTTTGTGTCCTTTTCAGGGATTTTGGGTCATTTTCAGGGATTTTGGGTTCTTTTCAGGGATTTTGGGTTATTTTCAGGGATTTTGGGTTCTTTTCAGGGATTTTTGGGTTCTTTTCAGGGATTTTGGGTTATTTTCAAGGGATTTTGGGTCATTTTCAGGGATTTTGGGTTATTTTCAGGGATTTTGGGTTCTTTTCAGGGATTTTTGGGTTCTTTTCAGGGATTTTGGGTTATTTTCAAGGGATTTTGTGCCATTTTGAGCGATTTTGGGCTATTTTCAAGGGGTTTGGGGTCATTTTCAGGGATTTTGGGTTATTTTCAGGGATTTTGGACTATTTTCAGGGATTTTTGGGTTCTTTTCAGGGATTTTGGGTCATTTTCAAGGGGTTTGGGGTCATTTTCAGGGATTTTGGGTTCTTTTCAGGGATTTTGGGTTATTTTCAGGGATTTTGGGTTCTTTTCAGGGATTTTGGGTTATTTTCAGGGATTTTGGGTTCTTTTCAGGGATTTTGGGTCATTTTCAGGGATTTTGGGTTCTTTTCAGGGATTTTGGGTTATTTTCAGGGATTTTGGGTCATTTTCAAGGAATTTTGGGCTATTTTCAGGGATTTTGGGTTATTTTGAGGAGTTTTGGGTTATTTTCAGGGATTTTGGGTTCTTTTCAAGGCGTTTGGGTTATTTTCATGGAGTTTTGGGTTATTTTCAGGGATTTTGGGTTATTTTCAGGGGATTTGGGTCATTTTGAGGAGTTTTGGGTTATTTTCAGGGATTTTGGGCTATTTTAAAGCGATTTTGGGTTATTTCAAAGAGGATTGTGCCTTTTTAAAGGAATTTTGTGCCATTTTTAGTGGATTTTGTGCCATTTTAAAGGGATTTTGAACCATTTTAAGGGATTTGGGGCCATTTTAAAGGATTTTGTGCCATTTTCTGGCATTTTGTGCCATTTTCAAGAGGTTTTGAGTCATTTTTAAGGGATTTGGGGCCATTTCAGAGGGAATTTGTGCCATTTCAAAGCTCTTTTGTGCCATTTTTGGGTGGTTTCGGTCCATTTTAAAGCACTTTTCTGCCATTTTAAGAGTTTTTGTGTCATTTTATGGCATTTTGTGCCATTTTTGGGGTGTTTTGCCATCTTTTTTGCCATTTTTTTGCATTTTTGGGAGGCTTTTTTGCCATTTTTTTGGGTTTAAAGGGATTCTGTGCCATTTTTTCGGAGTTTGAGCTTTTTTTGGGGTTTGAGCTATTTTCCCGTGGTTTGGGCCATTTTAAAGCACTTTTGTGCCATTTTATGACATTTTTTGCCATTTTTACAGGGTTTGGGGCCATTTTAAAGCATTTTGTGCCATTTCAAAGGGATTTTGTGCCATTTTATAGCAATTTTTGCCATTTTTTGGGGGAGTTTACAATTTTCTGTGTTTTTTTGGCCATTTTTTGAGGTTTTTTGTCATTTTTTGGGCCATTTTTTGGTGTTTCTTGCCATCTTTTTTTCCCTTTTTTTCCCTTTTTTTCCATTTTTTGGGGGTTTTTGCCTTTTTTTTTTGGTCTTTTGCCCTTTTTTTGTGGTTTAATGGCATTTTGTGCCATTTTTAGGAGGTTTGAGCTATTTTTTTGGGGTTTGAGCTATTTTCCCGGGGTCTGTGCCATTTTTTGGGGCCATTGTCACCTGTCCCTTGGAGCAGCCAGCCCTGAGCAGCAGCAGGGCCATGTCCCCAGCTCGGCCCTTGGGGACACTTTGGGGACATTTTTAGTGCATTTGGCGCCAATTTCAAACGATTTGCTGCCAATTCCAAGCGATTTGGGGCCATTTTAAGCGTTTTTGTGCCATTTTTGAGTGGTTTTGTGCCATTTCACAGCATTTTGTGCCATTTTAAAGAGGTCTTACACCATTTTAAAGAGATTTTGGGCCATTTTAAAACAATTTTGTGCCATTTCGAAGCCATTTTGGGCCATTTTTAAGGGATTTTGGGCCATTTTCAAGGCGTTTTGAGCCATTTTTGGGTGGTTTTGGTTGATTTTAAACCAAAGGGTTTGGTTTTGTGCCACAAACAATGATTTGGTGCCATTTCAAAGGGGATTTGGGCCTTTTCAAGGGATTTTTGGGCCATTTTCAGAGTTTTTGGGCTATTTTTAAGGGCTTTTGGGCCATTTTCAGAGGGATTTGGGTTATTTTAAAGGGTTTGGGGCCATTTTAGAGCAATTTGGGGCCATTTTAAAGCCATTTTGTGCCATTTTCAAATGATTTTGTGCCATTTTCAAGTGATTTTGTGCCATTTCAAAGGGTTTTTTTGCCATTTTACGCGATTTTGTGCCATTTTGGAGGCATTTTGTGTCCTCTTCAAGGGATTTTGGGCCATTTTGAGGAGTTTTGTGTCCTTTTCAAGGGATTTGGGGCCATTTTGAAGGGATTTTGGGTTATTTCCAAGGTTTTGTGCCATTTTATGGGAGGCTTGCCATTCCTAAGGGCTTTTGTGCCATTTTAAAGAGATTTTGTGCCATTTCAAAGCCATTTTGTGCCATTTTTTTGGGATTCGGGGCCCTTTCAAAGGCTTTTGTGACATTTCATGGCATTTTTGGCCATTTTCAAGGATTTCGTGCCATTTTCAAGTGATTCTCTGCCGTTTTGAGAGGTTTTGTGCCATTTTAAAGCGATTTTACGCCAATTTAAAGCAATTTTGTGCCATTTCAAAGGGGATTGTGACATTTTAAACACATTTTGTGCCATTTTTAGTGGATTTTGTGCCATTTTAAAGCGAGCTTATGCCATTTCAAAGGGATTTTGTTCCATTTTCAAGGGATTTGGGGTCATTTACAAGAGGTTTTGTGCCACTTTCGAGGATTTTGTTCCATTTTGAGAGATTTTGGGCTATTTTCAAGGATTTTGTGCCATTTTAAAGCGATTTTGTGCCATTTTCAAGGGATTTTTGGCCATTTTAAAGCGATTTTGTGCCGTTTTAAAGGATTTTGTTCCATTTTAAACCCATTTTGTGCCATTTCAAAGGGGATTTGTGCCATTTTATGAGATTTTGTGCCATTTTCAAGTGACTCGGTGCCATTTTAAACCTATTTTGTTCAATTTTTAAGGGATTTGCGCCATTTTAAAGCACTTCGGTGCCATTTTTTAGGGTTTTTGTGTCATTTTGAGGGATTTTGTGTCATTTTAAAGGATTTTGTGTCATTTTAAAGGATTTTGTGCCACTTTATGAGATTTTGTGCCATTTCAAAGGGATTTGTTCCATTTTAAAGCGATTTGGTGCCATTTTAAGAGATTTTGGGGCCATTTAGAAGATTTTTGTGCTGTTTTAAAGGGGTTTGGGGCTATTTTTAAACGATTTCGTGCCATTTTGAGGGGTTTTGTGCCATTTTAAAGCGATTTTACGCCGATTTAAAGGGATTTTGGGCCATTTCAAAGAGATTTTGTGCCATTTTATGGCATTTTGTGCCATTTTCAAGAGGTTTTGTGCCACTTTCAAAGATTTTGTGCCATTTCAGAGGGAATTTGTGCCATTTCAAAGCTCTTTTGTGCCATTTTTGGGTGGTTTCAGTCCATTTTAAAGCACTTTTCTGCCATTTTTAAGAGTTTTTGTGTCATTTTATGGCATTTTGTGCCATTTTTGGGGTGTTTTGCCATCTTTTTTGCCATTTTTTTGCATTTTTGGGAGGCTTTTTTGCCATTTTTTTGGGTTTAAAGGGATTCTGTGCCATTTTTTCGGAGTTTAAGCTATTTTTTTGGGGTTTGAGCTATTTTCCCGTGGTTTGGGCCATTTTAAAGCACTTTTGTGCCATTTTATGACATTTTTTGCCATTTTTACAGGGTTTGGGGCCATTTTAAAGCATTTTGTGCCATTTCAAAGGGATTTTGTGCCATTTTATAGCAATTTTTGCCATTTTTGGGGGAGTTTACAATTTTCTGTGTTTTTTTGCCATTTTTTGAGGGTTTTTGTCTTTTTTTGCCATTTTTTGGTGTTTCTTGCCATCTTTTTTTCCCTTTTTTTCCCTTTTTTTCCATTTTTTGGGGGTTTTTGCCTTTTTTTTTGGTCTTTTGCCCTTTTTTTGTGGTTTAATGGCATTTTGTGCCATTTTTAGGAGGTTTGAGCTATTTTTTTGGGGTTTGAGCTATTTTCCCGGGGTCTGTGCCATTTTTTGGGGCCGTTTTGGGGCCATTGTCACCTGTCCCTTGGAGCAGCCAGCCCTGAGCAGCAGCAGGGCCATGTCCCCAGCTCGGCCCTTGGGGACACTTTGGGGACACTTTGGGAATATTTCAAAGAGGTTTGGTGCCATTTTATGATACTTGGTTCCATTTTCAAGCACTTTTGTGCCATTTTCAAAGATTTTGTGCCATTTCAAAGGGAATTTGTGCCATTTCAAAGCGATTTTGTGCCATTTTAAAGGGATTTTGTTTCATTTTAATGGCATTTTGTGCTCTTTTTTGGGTTTTTTGGCCATCTTTTTTGCCATTTTTTTTTCCACTTTTTGGGGTTTTCTTGCCATTTTTTGGGGGTTTAATGGCATTTTGTGCCATTTTCTTTTGGGTTTGAGCTATTTTTTTGGGGTTTGAGCTATTTTTTGGGGGGTTTGAGCTATTTTCCCGCGGTTTGAGCTATTTTCCCGGGGTTTGGGACCATTTTTTCGGGGTTTGAGCTATTTTCCCGGGATTTGTGCCATTTTTTGGGGCCGTTTTGGGGCCATTGTCACCTGTCCCTTGGAGCAGCCAGGCCTGAGCAGCAGCAGGGCCATGTCCCCAGCTCGGCCCTTGGGGACACTTTGGGGACACTTTGGGAATATTTCAAAGAGGTTTTGGGCCATTTTATGGCATTTTGTGCCATTTTCAAGCACTTTTGTGCCATTTTCAAAGATTTTGTGCCATCTTAAAGCCATTTTGGGCTCTTTTTAAATGATTTTGTGCCGTTTTGAGGCGACTTTGTGCCATTTTAAGGGATTTTGTGCCATTTTAATAGCATTTTGGGCCCTTTTTTGGGTTTTTTGGCCATCTTTTTTGCCATTTTTTTGCCATTTTTTGGGTTTTTTTGCCATTTTTTTGGGATCTTTTGCCCTTTTTTTGTGCTTTAATGGCATCTTGTGCCATTTTTTCAGGGTTTGAGCTATTTTTTGGGGGGTTTGAGCTATTTTTTGGGGGGTTTGAGCTATTTTCCCGGGGTTTGGGACCATTTTTTCGGGGTTTGAGCTATTTTCCCAGGGTTTGAGCTATTTTCCCGGGATTTGTGCCATTTTTTGGGGCCGTTTTGGGGCCATTGTCACCTGTCCCTTGGAGCAGCCAGCCCTGAGCAGCAGCAGGGCCATGTCCCCAGCTCGGCCCTTGGGGACACTTTGGGGACACTTTGGGAATATTTCAAAGAGGTTTGGTGCCATTTTATGATATTTGGTTCCATTTTCAAGCACTTTTGTGCCATTTTCAAAGATTTTGTGCCATTTCAAAGGGAATTTGTGCCATTTTAAAGGATTTTGTGCCATTTTAATAGCATTTTGGGCCCTTTTTTGGATTTTTTGGCCATCTTTTTTGCCATTTTTTTGCCATTTTTTGGGGTTTTTTGCCCTTTTTTTGGGATCTTTTGCCCTTTTTTTGTGCTTTAATGGCATTTTGTGCCATTTTTTCAGGGTTTGAGCTATTTTTTGGGGGGTTTGAGCTATTTTCCCGGGGTTTGGGACCATTTTTTTGGGGTTTGAGCTATTTTCCCGGGATTTGTGCCATTTTTTGGGGCCGTTTTGGGGCCATCAGCTGTCCCTTGGAGCATCCTGCCCTGAGCAGCAGCAGGGCCATGTCCCCAGCTCGGCCCTTGGGGACACTTTGGGGACACTTTGGGAATATTTCAAAGAGGTTTGGTGCCATTTTATGATATTTGGTTCCATTTTCAAGCACTTTTGTGCCATTTTCAAAGATTTTGTGCCATTTCAAAGGGAATTTGTGCCATTTCTAAGGGATTTTGGGCCATTTTAAAGGATTTTGGGCCATTTTAATAGCATTTTGGGCCCTTTTTTTGGTTTTTTGGCCATCTTTTTTGCCATTTTTTTGCCATTTTTTGGGGTTTTTTGCCCTTTTTTTGGGATCTTTTGCCCTTTTTTTGTGCTTTAATGGCATTTTGTGCCATTTTTTCAGGGTTTGAGCTATTTTTTGGGGAGTTTGAGCTATTTTTTTGGGGTTTGAGCTATTTTTTGGGGAGTTTGAGCTATTTTCCCGGGGTTTGGGACCATTTTTTCGGGGTTTGAGCTATTTTCCCAGGGTTTGAGCTATTTTTTGGGGGTTTGAGCTATTTTTTGGGGTTTGAGCTATTTTTTTGGGGTTTGAGCTATTTTCCCGGGGTTTGAACTATTTTTTCAGGGTTTGAGCTATTTTTTGGGGGTTTGAGCTATTTTTTGGGGAGTTTGAGCTATTTTCCCAGGGTTTGAGCTATTTTTTGGGGGGTTTGAGCTATTTTTTGGGGGGTTTGAGCTATTTTCCCAGGGTTTGAGCTATTTTTTGGGGGGTTTGAGCTATTTTTTTGGGGTTTGAGTTATTTTCCCAGGGTTTGAGCTATTTTTTCAGGGTTTGAGCTATTTTCCCGGGGTTTGGGACCATTTTTTTGGGGTTTGAGCTATTTTTTGGGGGGTTTGAGCTATTTTCCCGCGGTTTGAGCTATTTTCCCGGGATTTGTGCCATTTTTTGGGGCCATTTTGGGGCCATCAGCTGTCCCTTGGAGCAGCCAGGCCTGAGCAGCAGCAGGGCCATGTCCCCAGCTCGGCCCTTGGGGACACTTTGGGGACACTTTGGGAATATTTCAAAGAGGTTTGGTGCCATTTTATGATATTTGGTTCCATTTTCAAGCACTTTTGTGCCATTTTCAAAGATTTTGTGCCATTTCAAAGCGATTTTGTGCCATTTTAAAGGGATTTTGTTTCATTTTAATGGCATTTTGTGCCCTTTTTTGGGTTTTTTGGCCATCTTTTTTGCCATTTTTTTTTCCACTTTTTGGGGTTTTCTTGCCATTTTTTGGGGGTTTAATGGCATTTTGTGCCATTTTCTTTTGGGTTTGAGCTATTTTTTTGGGGTTTGAGCTATTTTTTGGGGATTTTGAGCTATTTTCCCGGGGTTTGAGCTATTTTCCCGGGGTTTGGGACCATTTTCTCGGGGTTTGAGCTATTTTCCCGGGATTTGTGCCATTTTTTGGGGCCGTTTTGGGGCCATTGTCACCTGTCCCTTGGAGCAGCCAGCCCTGAGCAGCAGCAGGGCCATGTCCCCAGCTCGGCCCTTGGGGACACTTTGGGGACACTTTGGGAATATTTCAAAGAGGTTTGGTGCCATTTTATGATATTCGGTTCCATTTTCAAGCACTTTTGTGCCATTTTCAAAGATTTTGTGCCATTTCAAAGGGAATTTGTGCCATTTCTAAGGGATTTTGGGCCATTTTAAAGGATTTTGGGCCATTTTAATAGCATTTTGGGCCCTTTTTTTGGTTTTTTGGCCATCTTTTTTGCCATTTTTTTGCCATTTTTTGGGGTTTTTTGCCCTTTTTTTGGGATCTTTTGCCCTTTTTTTGTGCTTTAATGGCATTTTGTGCCATTTTTTCAGGGTTTGAGCTATTTTTTGGGGAGTTTGAGCTATTTTTTTGGGGTTTGAGCTATTTTTTGGGGAGTTTGAGCTATTTTTTGGGGGGTTTGAGCTATTTTCCCGGGGTTTGGGACCATTTTTTCGGGGTTTGAGCTATTTTCCCAGGGTTTGAGCTATTTTTTGGGGGTTTGAGCTATTTTTTGGGGTTTGAGCTATTTTTTGGGGGGTTTGAGCTATTTTTTGGGGGTTTGAGCTATTTTTTCAGGGTTTGAGCTATTTTTTGGGGAGTTTGAGCTATTTTCCCAGGGTTTGAGCTATTTTCCCCAGGTCAGGGCCATTTTTTGGGGACATTTTTTGGGGCCATCAGCTGTCCCTTGGAGCAGCCAGCCCTGAGCAGCAGCAGGGCCATGTCCCCAGCTCGGCCCTTGGGGACACTTTGGGGACACTTTGGGAATATTTCAAAGAGGTTTGGTGCCATTTTATGGCATTTGGTGCCATTTTCAGAGGGATTTGGGTTATTTTAAAGGGTTTTGGGCCATTTAAAAGCAAATTGGGGCCATTTTAAAGCCAATTTGTGCCATTTGTAAGAGATTTTGTGCCATTTTCAAGTTATTCTGTGCCATTTCAAAGGGATTTTGGGCCATTCGATGGCATTTTTTGGGGCTTTTTGCCATTTTCAGGGATGTTCTGCCATTTCAAAAGTACTTTCGTGCCATTTTTAAAGGCTCTTGGTTCATTTTGAAGAGTTTTTGTGCCATTTCAAAGCACTTTTGGGCCATTTTCAAGGATTTTGTTCCATTTTAAAGAGTTTTTGTGCCATTTCAAAGAGGATTAGTGCCATTTTCTGGCATTTTGTGCCATTTTTCTGGGGTTTGGGGCCATTTCAAAGTGATTTTGGGCCATTTCAAAGCTCTTTCGTGCCATTTTTGGGTGGTTTCGGTCCATTTCAAAGCACTTTGGTGCCATTTTAAGAGTTTTTGTGTCATTTTATGGCATTTTGTGCCATTTTTTGGGGTGCTTTGCCATCTTTTTTGCCTTTTTTTTGCATTTTTCGGAGGTTTTTTGCCATTTTTTTGGGTTTAAAGGGATTCTGTGCCATTTTTTCGGAGTTTGAGCTTTTTTTGGGGTTTGAGCTATTTTCCCGCGGTTTGGGCCATTTTAAAGTACTTTTGTGCCATTTTATGACATTTTTTGCCATTTTTGGGGGGTTTACAATTTTCTGTAGTTTTTTGCCATTTTTTGAGGTTTTTTGTCAATTTTTTGGCCATTTTTTGCCATTTTTTGGCATTCTTGCCATCTTTTTTGCCATTTTTTGCCTTTTTTTCCCATTTTTTGGGGGTTTTTGCCTTTTTTTTTTGGTCTTTTGCATTTTTTTGGGTTTAAAGGGATTCTGTGCCATTTTTTCGGAGTTTGAGCTTTTTTTGGGGTTTGAGCTATTTTCCTGCTGTTTGCCCCATTTTAAAGCACTTTTGTGCCATTTTATGACATTTTTTGCCATTTTCACAGGGTTTGGGGCCATTTTAAAGCATTTTGTGCCATTTCAAAGGGATTTTGTGCCATTTTATAGCAATTTTTGCCATTTTTGGGGGAGTTTACAATTTTCTGTGTTTTTTTGCCATTTTTTGAGGTTTTTTGTCATTTTTTGGCCATTTTTTGCCATTTCTTGCCATCTTTTTTGCCATTCTTTTGCCATTTTTTTGCCATTTTTTGGGTTTTTTTTTGCCATTTTTTGGGGTCTTTTGCCCTTTTTTTGTGGTTTAATGGCATTTTGTGATATTTTTTTGGGGTTTGAGCTATTTTTTTGGGGTTTGAGCTATTTTCCCGGGGTCTGTGCCATTTTTTGGGGCCATTGTCAGCTGTCCCTTGGAGCAGCCAGGCCTGAGCAGCAGCAGGGCCATGTCCCCAGCTCGGCCCTTGGGGACACTTTGGGGACACTTTGGGAATATTTCAAAGAGGTTTGGTGCCATTTTATGATATTCGGTTCCATTTTCAAGCACTTTTGTGCCATTTTCAAAGATTTTGTGCCATTTCAAAGATTTTGTGCCATTTCAAAGCGATTTTGTGCCATTTTAAAGGGATTTTGTTTCATTTTAATGGCATTTTGTGCTCTTTTTTGGGTTTTTTGGCCATCTTTTTTGCCATTTTTTTTTTCCACTTTTTGGGGTTTTCTTGCCATTTTTTGGGGGTTTAATGGCATTTTGTGCCATTTTCTTTTGGGTTTGAGCTATTTTTTTGGGGTTTGAGCTATTTTCCCAGGGTTTGAGCTATTTTTTGGGGGTTTGAGCTATTTTTTGGGGTTTGAGCTATTTTTTTGGGGTTTGAGCTATTTTCCCGGGGTTTGGGACCATTTTTTCGGGGTTTGAGCTATTTTCCCAGGGTTTGAGCTATTTTTTGGGGGTTTGAGCTATTTTTTGGGGTTTGAGCTATTTTTTTGGGGTTTGAGCTATTTTCCCGGGGTTTGAACTATTTTTTCAGGGTTTGAGCTATTTTTTTGGGGTTTGAGCTATTTTTTGGGGAGTTTGAGCTATTTTCCCAGGGTTTGAGCTATTTTCTGGGGGGTTTGAGCTATTTTTTGGGGGGTTTGAGCTATTTTCCCGCGGTTTGAGCTATTTTCCCGGGGTTTGGGACCATTTTCTCGGGGTTTGAGCTATTTTCCCGGGATTTTTGCCATTTTTTGGGGCCGTTTTGGGGCCATTGTCACCTGTCCCTTGGAGCATCCCGCCCTGAGCAGCAGGGCCATGTCGCCGAGCTCGTGGGGCAGCTCGTGCAGCAGCACCGACAGCGCTGTCACCGAGCCGCGGGCGGGGCCAGCCCAGAACGCCGCGCCCAGCGCCAGCCCGTCGGTGAAATTGTGCGCCGCGTCCGCAGCCAGGTTCAGGTAGCCCGAGACCGCCATGCCTGGGGGAAAAAATCAGCTGAAATTAGCCCAAAATTATCCTAAAGTTGTCCTAAAGTTGTCGCTGAAATTGTCCCAAAATTGTCCTAAAGTTGTCCTAAAATTGTCCTCAAAGTTGTCCTAAAATTGTCCTCAAAGTTGTCCCAAAATTGTACCCAAAGTTATCCCAAAATTGTCTCAAGATTGTACCCAAACTTATCCCAAAATTGTCTCAAAATTGTACCCAACGTTATCTCAAAATTGTCCCCAAGTTGTTCCAAAATTGTCCCCAAAATTGTCCCCAAAATTGTCCCCAAAATTGTCCTAAAGTTGTCCTAAAATTGTACCCAAAGTTATCTCGAAGTCATTCTAAACTGCCCCCAAAGTTCTCCCAAACTTGTCCTAAAGTTCTCCCAAAATTGTCCTAAAATTATCCCAAAATTGTCCTAAAATTGTACCCAAAGTTATCCCAAAGTTGTCCTCAAAGTTACCCCAAACTTGTCCCAAAATTGTCTTAAAGTTGTCCTGAATTATCCTAAAATTGTCCTCAAAATTGTCCCCAAGTTGTCCTAAAATTGTCCCCAAAGTTATCCCAAAATTGTCCTAAAATTGTACCCAAAGCTATCCCAAAACTATCCTTACACTGATCCCAAAGCTATCCCAAAATTATCCTTACACTGATCCCAAAGTTATCCCAAAATTGTCCTAAAATTGTCCTAAAGTTGTCCTAAAATTGTACCCAAAGTTATCCCAAAATTATCCTAAAATTCTGTTAAAATTATCCCAAAATTGTGCCAAAAGTTATCTCAAAAGTGTCCTAAAGTTGTCCTAAAATTGTCCCTGAAGTTATCCCAAAGTTACCCCAAAATTGTCCTAAAATTGTCCCCAAACTTGTCGCAAAATTGTTGAAAAGTTCTCCCAAAACTGTCCCAAAGTTGTCCTAAAATTGTTCCCAAATTCACCCCAAAATTCTCCCGAAATTCTCCCAAAATGATCCCAAATTTCAGGCAGCCTGAGACTGCCAGGCCTGGGGGAAAATCACCCAAAATCAGCTCAAAATTGGCCTCAAAATTGTCCCGAAGTCACCCCGAAGTTGTCCGAAAATTGTCCTCAAAGTTATCCTAAAATTGTCCCCAAAGTTGTCCCAAAATTGTCCCCAAAACTGTCCTAAAATTGACCCCAGAGTTACCCTGAAATTGTCCTAAAATTGTCCCCAAACTTATCCCAAAATTGTCCTGAAATTGTCCCAAAGTTGTCCTAAAATTGTCCTAAAGTTGTCTGAAAATTGTCTCCAAAGTTCTCCCAAAATTGTCCTGAAGTTAACCTAAACTTATCCCAAAGTTATTCTAAAATTGTCCTCAAAGTTATCCCAAAATTGTGCTAAGATTGTACCTAAACTTGTCCCAAAGTTGCCCCAAAATTGTCCTAAAATTGTACCCAAAGTTATCCCAAAGTTCTCCTCAAAGTTACCCCAAACTTGTCCCAAAATTGTCTTAAAGTTGTCCTGAATTATCCTAAAATTGTCCTCAAAATTGTCCCCAAGTTGTCCTAAAATTGTCCCCAAAGTTATCCCAAAATTGTCCTAAAATTGTACCCAAAGCTATCCCAAAACTATCCTTACACTGATCCCAAAGCTATCCCAAAATTATCCTTACACTGATCCCAAAGTTATCCCAAAATTGTCCTAAAATTGTCCTAAAGTTGTCCTAAAATTGTACCCAAAGTTATTCCAAAATTGTCCTAAAAATCTGTTAAAATTATCCCAAAATTGTGCCAGAAGTTATCTCAAAATTGTCCTAGAGTTGTCCTAAAATTGTCCCTGAAGTTATCCCAAAGTTACCCCAAAATTGTCCTAAAATTGTCCCCAAACTTATCCCAAAATTGTCCTGAAATTGTACCGAAGTTGTCCTAAAATTGTCCTAAAGTTGACCTAAAATTCTCCACGAAGTTGTCCCAAAGTTTTCTCCAAATTGTCCCCAAAGTGATCTCAAAATTGTCCTAAAATTGTCCCAAAATTGTCCTAAAGTTGTCCTAAAATTGTTCCCAAAGTTCTCCCAAAATTATCCTAACACTGATCCCAAAGTTATTCCAAAATTGTCCTAAAATTGTCTCCAAAATTGTCCTAAAATTGTCCTCAAAGTTACCCCAAAATTGTCCTAAAGTTACCCCAAAGTTATCCCAAAATTTTCCCCAAAGTTCTCCCAAAATTGTCCTAAAACTGTCCCCAAAGTTATCCCAAAGTTGTCCTAAAATTGACTCCAAAGTTGTCCCAAAACTGTCTTAAAATTGTCCCCAAAGTTGTCCCAAAATTGTCCTAAACTTGTCCCAAAATTGTCCTAAAGTTGTCCCAAAATTGTCCTAAACTTGTCCTAAAATTCTCCACGAAGTTATCCCAAAATTGTCCCAAAATTGTCCTCAAAGTTATCCCAAAATTGTCCTAAAATTCTCCCTGAAGTTATCCCAAAATTATGCTAAAACTGTCCCAAAATTGTCCCAAACTTACCCCAAAATTGTCCTAAAATTGACCCCAAAGCTATCCCAAAGTTGTCCTAAAATTGTCCTCAATGTCCCCAATCCCCAAAATGTCCCCAAATGTCCCCAATCCCCAACGTGTCCCCAATGTCCCCAAATGTCCCAAATATCCCCAAAATGTCCCCAATCCCCAATGTCCCCAAATGTCCTCAATGTCCCCAAATGTCCCCCAAAGTGTCCCTAATCCCCAATGTCCCCAATGTCTCCCCAGTGTTCCCAATCCCCAAAATGTCCCCAAATGTCCCCAATCCCCAATGTCCCCAGTGATGTCCCAATGTCCCCAATGTCCCCCATGTCCCCAATCCCCAATGTCCCCAATGTCCCAAATATCCCCAAAGTGTCCCCAATCCCCCAAAGGTCCCCAATGTCCCCAATGTCCCCAATCCCCAATGTCCCCCATGTCCCCAATCCCCAAAATGTCCCTGACCCCCAAAATGTCCCCAATCCCCAAATCTCCCCCAAATGTCCTCAATGTCCCCAATCCCCAATGTCCTCAATGTCCCCAATGTCCCAAATATCCCCAAAGGGCCCCTAATCCCCCAATGTCCCCCAAGTCCCCAATGTCCCCAATGTCCCCAAATGTCCCCCAAGTCCCCAATGTCCCCAATGTCCCCAATCCCCAATGTCCCCAATCCCCAAATCTCCCCAAAATGTCTCCAATGTCCCCAAAATGTCCCCAATGTCCCCAATGTCCCCAATCCCTGAATCTCCCAAAGTGTCCCCAATCCCCAAATCTCCCCAAAATGTCCCCAATGTCCCCAATGTCCCCAGGTGTCCCTCACCTGCTCTCTCGGTGTCAGGGCTCCTCCTGCGCTGGCCCTTGGTGGCCTTTGTCCCCTTTGTCCCTTTTGTCCCTCGGGCGTCGCCGTCAGCCTCGTCCTCGCTGGAGCTGTGCTTGGCCTTGGGGCCTGACCCAAAAAACCCAAAATTTAACCCAAAAAACCCCAAATTCTCCCCAAATTCCTCGTCCTCGCTGGAGCTGTGCTTGGCCTTGGGGCCTGACCCAAAAAACCCAAAATTTAACCCAAAAAACCCCAAATTCTCCCCAAATTCCTCGTCCTCGCTGGAGCTGTGCTTGGCCTTGGGGCCTGAGACCCAAAAAACCCAAAATTTAACCCAAAATTCACCCCAAAACCACCAAATTCACCCCAAAATCCATCCCAAAAACCCCAAATTCTCCCCAAATTCCTCGTCCTCGCTGGAGCTGTGCTTGGCCTTGGGGCCTGAGACCCAAAAATCACCAAATTTAACCCAAAATTCACCCCAAAATCCATCCCAAAAAACCCCAAATTCCTCGTCCTCGCTGGAGCTGTGCTTGGCCTTGGGGCCTGAGACCCAAAAATCACCAAATTCACCCCAAAATCCATCCCAAAAAACCCCAAATTCCTCGTCCTTGCTGGAGCTGTGCTTGGCCTTGGGGCCTGACCCAAAAACCCAAAATTTAACCCAAAATTTATCCCAAAAACCACAAAATTCACCCCAAATTCCTCGTCCTCGCTGGAGCTGTGCTTGGCCTTGGGGCCTGAGACCCAAAAAACCCAAAATTTACCCCAAAATTCACCCCAAAATCCATCCCAAAAAACCCCAAATTCCTCATCCTCGCTGGAGCTGTGCTTGGCCTTGGGGCCTGACCCAAAAAACCCAAAATTTAACCCAAAATTTATCCCAAAAACCACAAAATTCACCCCAAATTCTCCCCAAATTCCTTGTCCTCGCTGGAGCTGTGCTTGGCCTTGGGGCCTGAGACACAAAAATCACTAAATTTAACCCAAAATTCACCCCAAAATCCATCCCAAAAAACCCCAAATTCTCCCCAAATTCCTTGTCCTCGCTGGAGCTGTGCTTGGCCTTGGGGCCTGACCCAAAAACCCAAAATTTAACCCAAAATTTATCCCAAAAACCACAAAATTCACCCCAAATTCCTCGTCCTCGCTGGAGCTGTGCTTGGCCTTGGGGCCTGAGACCCAAAAAACCCAAAATTTACCCCAAAATTCACCCCAAAATCCATCCTAAAAAACCCCAAATTCCTCATCCTCGCTGGAGCTGTGCTTGGCCTTGGGGCCTGAGACACAAAACCCCAAAATTTACCCCAAAATTTATCCCAAAAACCACAAAATTCACCCCAAATTCTCCCCAAATTCCTCGTCCTCGCTGGAGCTGTGCTTGGCCTTGGGGCCTGACCAAAAAACCCCAAATTTAACCCAAAAAACCCCAAATTCTCCCCAAAATCCATCCCAAAAACCACAAAATTCATCCCAAAATTCACCCCAAAACCCACAAAATTCACACCGAAATCCATCCCAAAATCCATCCCAAAAAAATCCAAATTCACCCCAAATTCACCCCAAAATCCATCCCAAAATTCTCCCAAAATTCACCCCAAATTTTCCCCAAATTCCTCGTCCTCGCTGGAGCTGTGCTTGGCCTTGGGGCCTGAGACCCAAAAAACCCAAAATTTAACCCCAAAAACCCCAAATTCACCCCAAAATTCATCCCAAAATCCATTCCAAAATCCACCCCAAAAAAACCCAAAATCACCCCAAAATTCATCCCAAAAGCCCCAAAATCCATCCTAAATTCACCCCAAAATCACTCCAGAAACGCCAAATTCACCCCAAAATCCATCCCGAAAAACCCCCAAATCCATCCCAAGATCCCAAAATCCTACCCAAATCCCATTTTTTTTCCCCAAAATCTTCCATTTTTCCCCCAATTTCTCTTTTTTTCTTCCAATTTGAGAGAAAATACCCCATTTTTCCCTCCCAAAATCCCATTTTCCCCCCAAATTCTTCCTTTTTTTACCCAAAATCCCCCATTTTTTTACCCGAATTCCCCACTTTTTCCCAAAATCCCACTTTTTCCTCCCAAAATCCCATTTTCCCCAAAATCCTCAATTTTTTTCCCGCAAAATCCCATTTTTTAACCCAAATTCCCAAATTTTTCCCAAATTCCCCATTTTTCACCCCAAACTCACCGTGCTCTCCGCAGTGCCACACCCCCAGCATTTTCCCCTCCCAAAATCCCAATTTTTTTCCCCAATTTTTTTAGCCAAAATTCCTTTTTTCCCCAAAATTTCCCATTTCCCCCCAAAATTTCCTGTTTTCCCCTCCCAAATTCCCTTTTTCCCCCAAAAAAATTCCCATTTTTCCCTCAAATTCCCATTTATTCCCCCAGAAAATCCCATTTTTCCCCCGAATTCCCCCATTTTTTTTAGTCAAAATCCCAATTTTTTACCAAAATTCCCAATTTTTCCCAAAATCTCCGTTTTTCACCCCAAACTCACCGTGGCCTCCACAGTGTCACACCCCCAGCATTTTCCCCTCCCAAAATCCCAAATTTTTCCCAAATTCTTTTAGCCAAAATTCCATTTTTTCCCCAAAATTTCCCATTTTTTCTCTCAAAATCCGTTTTTTCCCAAAATTTCCCATTTTTCCCCAAAATTTCCTGGTTTTCCCTCCCAAATTCCCATTTTCCCAAAAAAAATTCCCATTTATTCCCCCAGAAAATCACATTTTTCCCCGAATTCCCCCATTTTTTTAGCCAAAATCCCATTTTTATTACCCAAATTCCCAATTTTTTTAGCCAAAATCCCATTTTTTTTACCCAAATTCCCAATTTTTCCCAAAATCTCTGTTTTTCACCCCAAACTCACCGTGGCCTCTGCAGTGTCACACCCCCAGGATATTTCCCTCCAAAATTCCCATTTTTCCCCCAAATTCCCCCATTTTTTCCATCCCCAAATCCCATTTTTCCCCAAAATTCCCATTTTTTTTCACAAATTCCCCACTTTTTCCCAGAATTCCCATTTTTCCCTCCCAAAATTCCATTTTTTTCCCAAGATTCCCCCAATTTTTTTCCCCCAATTCTCATTTTTCCCCCCCAAAATCCCGTTTTTCCCCCAAAATTTCCCATTTTTTCCCAAAATCCCCCCAATTTTTTTACCCAAAATCCCATTTTCCCTGAAAAACTCTCTTTTATTTACCCAAACTCCCAATTTTTCCCAAATTCCCCATTTTTCACCCCAAACTCACCGTGGCCTCTGCAGTGCCACACCCCCAGCATTTTCCCCTCCCAAAATCCCAATTTTTCCCCAATTTTTTTAGCCAAAATTCCATTTTTCCCCAAAATTTCCCATTTTTTCCCTCTCAAAATCCCTTTTTTTCCCAAAATTTCCCATTTTCCCCCAAAATTTCCTGTTTTCCCCTCCCAAATTCCCTTTTTCCCCCCAAAAAATTCCCATTTTCCCCTCAAATTCCCATTTATTCCCCAGAAAATCCCATTTTTCCCCCGAATTCCCCCATTTTTTTTAGCCAAAATCCCAATTTTTTACCAAAATTCCCAATTTTTCCCAAAATCTCCGTTTTTCACCCCAAACTCACCGTGGCCTCTGCAGTGCCGCACCCCCAGCATTTTCCCCTCCCAAAATCCCAATTTTTTTCCCCAATTTTTTTAGCCAAAATTCCATTTTTTCCCCAAAATTTCCCATTTTTTCTCTCTCAAAATTCCATTTTTTCCCCAAAATTTCCCATTTTCCCCCAAAATTTCCTGTTTTTCCCTCCCAAATTCCCATTTTCCCAAAAAAAATTCCCATTTATTCCCCCAGAAAATCACATTTTTCCCCGAATTCCCCCATTTTTTTAGCCAAAATCCCATTTTTATTACCCAAATTCCCAATTTTTTTAGCCAAAATCCCAATTTTTTTACCCAAATTCCCAATTTTTCCCAAAATCTCCGTTTTTCACCCCAAACTCACCGTGGCCTCTGCAGTGCCGCACCCCCAGGATATTTCCCTCCAAAATTCCCATTTTTCCCCCAAATTCCCCCATTTTTCCATCCCAAAATCCCATTTTCCCCCAAAATTCCCATTTTTTTCACAAATTCCCCACTTTTTCCCAGAATTCCCATTTTTCCCTCCCAAAATTCCATTTTTTTCCCAAGATTCCCCCAATTTTTTTCCCCAAATTCTCATTTTTCCCCCCCAAAATCCCATTTTTCCCCCAAAATTTCCCATTTTTTCCCAAAATCCCCCCAATTTTTTTACCCAAAATCCCATTTTTCCCTGGAAAACTCTCTTTTATTTACCCAAATTCCCAATTTTTCCCAAAATCTCCGTTTTTCACCCCAAACTCACCGTGGCCTCTGCAGTGCCACACCCCCAGCATTTTCCCCTCCCAAAATCCCAATTTTTCCCCAATTTTTTTAGCCAAAATTCCATTTTTCCCCCAAAATTTCCCATTTTTTCCCTCTCAAAATCCCTTTTTTTCCCAAAATTTCCCATTTTCCCCCAAAATTTCCTGTTTTCCCCTCCCAAATTCCCATTTTCCCCAAAAAAATTCCCATTTTTCCCCCAAAAATTCCCATTTATTCCCCAGAAAATCGCATTTTTTCCCCCGAATTCCCCCATTTTTTTTAGCCAAAATCCCAATTTTTTACCAAAATTCCCAATTTTTCCCAAAATCTCCGTTTTTCACCCCAAACTCACCGTGGCCTCTGCAGTGCCGCACCCCCAGCATTTTCCCCTCCCAAAATCCCAATTTTTTTCCCCAATTTTTTTAGCCAAAATTCCATTTTTTCCCCAAAATTTCCCATTTTTTCTCTCTCAAAATTCCATTTTTTCCCCAAAATTTCCCATTTTCCCCCAAAATTTCCTGTTTTTCCCTCCCAAATTCCCATTTTCCCAAAAAAAATTCCCATTTATTCCCCCAGAAAATCACATTTTTCCCCGAATTCCCCCATTTTTTTAGCCAAAATCCCATTTTTATTACCCAAATTCCCAATTTTTTTAGCCAAAATCCCATTTTTTTTACCCAAATTCCCAATTTTTCCCAAAATCTCCGTTTTTCACCCCAAACTCACCGTGGCCTCTGCAGTGCCGCACCCCCAGGATATTTCCCTCCAAAATTCCCATTTTTCCCCCAAATTCCCCCATTTTTCCATCCCAAAATCCCATTTTCCCCCAAAATTCCCATTTTTTTCACAAATTCCCCACTTTTTCCCAGAATTCCCATTTTTCCCTCCCAAAATTCCATTTTTTTCCCAAGATTCCCCCAATTTTTTTCCCCCAATTCTCATTTTTTCCCCCCCAAAATCCCATTTTTCCCCCAAAATTTCCCATTTTTTCCCAAAATCCCCCCAATTTTTTTACCCAAAATCCCATTTTTCCCTGGAAAACTCTCTTTTATTTACCCAAATTCCCAATTTTTCCCAAAATCTCCGTTTTTCACCCCAAACTCACCGTGGCCTCTGCAGTGCCACACCCCCAGCATTTTCCCCTCCCAAAATTCCCATTTTTCCCCAAATTCCCCTGTTTTTTCCATCCCAAAATCCCATTTTTCTCCAAAATTTCCCATTTTCCCCCCAAAAATTCCTATTTTCCCCTCCCAAAATCCCATTTCCCCCCAAAATTCCCATTTTTCCCCCAAATTCCCCCATTTTTCCATCCCAAAATCCCATTTTCCCCCAAAATTCCCATTTTTTTCACAAATTCCCCACTTTTTCCCAGAATTCCCATTTTTCCCTCCCAAAATTCCATTTTTTCCCCAATATTCCCCCAATTTCTTTCCCCAAATTCTCATTTTTTCCCCCCCAAAATCCCATTTTTCCCCCAAAATTTCCCATTTTTCCCAAAATTCCCCCAATTTTTTTACCCAAAATCCCATTTTTTCCCTGAAAAATTCTCTTTTATTTACCCAAATTCCCAATTTTTCCCAAAATCTCCGTTTTTCACCCCAAACTCACCGTGGCCTCTGCAGTGCCACACCCCCAGCATTTTCCCCTCCCAAAATCCCAATTTTTTTCCCCAATTTTTTTAGCCAAAATTCCATTTTTCCCCAAAATTTCCCATTTTTTCCCTCTCAAAATCCTTTTTTTCCCAAAATTTCCCATTTTCCCCCCAAAAATTCCTATTTTCCCCTCCCAAAATCCCATTTTCCCCCAAAAATTCCATTTATTCCCCCAGAAAATCCCATTTTTATTACCCAAATTCCCCCAATTTTTTTAGTCAAAATCCCAATTTTTTACCCAAATTCCCAATTTTTCCCAAAATCTCCGTTTTTCACCCCAAACTCACCATGGCCTCTGCAGTGCCACACCCCCAGCATTTTCCCCTCCCAAAATCTCAATTTTTTCCCCAATTTTTTTAGCCAAAATTCCATTTTTCCCCAAAATTTCCCATTTTTTCTGTCTCAAAATCCCTTTTTTTCCCAAAATTTCCCATTTCCCCCCAAAATTTCCTGTTTTTCCCTCCCAAATTCCCATTTTCCCCCAAAAAATTCCCATTTTTTCCCTCAAATTCCCATTTATTCCCCCAGAAAATCACATTTTTTAACCCAAAATCCCATTTCTCCCCCAAATTTCCCCTTTTCCCCTCCCAAAATCCCATTTTCCTCCCAAAATCCCCCATTTTTTCCCTCCCAAATTCTCCATTTTCCCCCAAATTCCCATTTTTTCTCTCTCAAAATTCCATTTTTTCCCCAAAATTTCCTGTTTTCCCCTCCCAAATTCCCATTTTCCCCCAAAAATTCCCATTTATTCCCCCAGAAAATCACATTTTTTCCCCAAATTCCCCCAATTTTTTTACCCAAAATCCCATTTTTTCCCTGAAAAATTCTCTTTTATTTACCCAAATTCCCAATTTTTCCCAAAATCTCTGTTTTTCACCCCAAACTCACCGTGGCCTCTGCAGTGCTGCACCCCCAGCATTTTCCCCTCCCAAAATCCCAATTTTTTTCCCCAATTTTTTTAGCCAAAATTCCATTTTTCCCCAAAATTTCCCATTTTTTCCCTCTCAAAATCCCTTTTTTTCCCA
>JAWUZG010000706.1:0-61515 GCA_036785705.1 Acanthornis magna | reverse complement strand
TCGGCACAGGAACTCCCCTGGGGACACGCCAGAGATATCCAGCTTTCCAAAAGAACACTGAGCTCACAGGCCTGTCCCAGGACAGCCATAGGCACATGCCAGGAGTCCACACGCTGCCCAGAGCCCTGGTGTCACAGGCACTCACTCCCAGCACCCTCGGTGCTTGACATCCCAGGCGGCTCCACGCTGCTAAAGAGATGTGATGGCACAGGCACTTTTACATCACTCCAAGAATCATAGGAAAGCTATCGGGAAAGAAAGATTTCATGGAAAAGCCACAGCAGGACAAGCTTCCTTGCTAAGCTTCACTCTACTACTTATTACCATGCTTAAAGCACAGTGAGGAAAAGCAACAAACAAAAATCCAGAGTCAATCAATCCAAAATGAAATCAAAACCCAAATTATCTCTGTCTGTCTGTCCGTGTGCGTGAGGCTGTGTCTCTAAAGAAGAGAAAGGGTCAGGATAAGAAGAACATGGCCCAAAGGCTCAAGAGCACTTCCCTTAAGAGCACTTCAGCTTGAGCAACACTTCCACTTGAAAACTCAAATTCAAATGAACAGCTTAGGGCAGGAACAAGCAGTTAAGAGCATTTCAACTGAATTGGACTTCAACTACACAACCGCTTCACTTAGAACTGAGCTGGAACCCAAGACCTCAGCAAAGGATCCACACGCCCTTACCATAGCACTGCAGGAACTTCGAGACCTAACTTAGGGACAAACCTAAAGCACTTCTGAATCCACCAGAGCAGCCCCTCCTCCCACATTGCAGAGAGCGCATGCAACCACCTGCACTCCACAAGCACACAAAGAGGGCTCTAGGAGGGAAATTTCCCCTCAAGCTACTGAAATACTCCTTTCACGTGCCTTGCCATCTTCTCAGCGGCCAAAGCCTGAGGCCTCGGGGAGCAGCAGGATCGGGGGCCAGGAGCCGTGCTCCTTCGCGGATCCCCCGAGTGCAGCAAACGGGACAGCTGCCAGCTGGCAGAGGCCCCACGCACAGGGACTTTTGCTGCTCACCACTGCTGCGGCCCAGCACCGCTGCCAGGGCCCTCCTTTGGCACCCCTGCTTACAGGGCCCCAAGGCATGGCCTTTAGTCACAACAAGCCTTCAGCCTGGCCCCACCTTCTCATCGGCAAGCTTTCCCTGAACACGGGACAACACCAATGTGATGCCATCCAGGCAAAAACAAATTTCAAAGTCTGTTCAACAGGCAAAAAAAGCAGGAGCACCTTAGAACACAGCACTTCCTGGCAGCACACAGCGTTTCTCAGAAGCTCCACAGCACCTCAGCCCCGCTGCCTTCGTCAAGGCCAAGGCCTCAGCAGCATTTCTCATATCATGTTGCAGCCTGGAAAAAAAGGGCAGGGGGGGATGCACCAGCACAAGCAGGGACATCACACCTGCCCACAGGCTCCCCATGCTCACATCCCATGGCATCCCGGGGCTCTCTCAGCTTCCAAAGACCTCTGAGGTCACGGCTCTCACAGTGCCTCCATGGGGACATCCCACGTGTCTCTAAGTGCTAAGGAGCTCTTTTGCAACTGCCACTCCCTGGCCTTCCAGGGGGACATGCCAGGGCTCTCTCTATCTTCCTAAACAACACACACAACAAGGGCAATGCCAGGGCCTGCAGGGTAACATCCCGGCAATCTGCACACTGCTAAGGAGCCACGCTGTCACAGCAACTCACAGGGCATGGCCTGTGACATTCCCTCCGTCTCCCTGCTGCTGCTGGACAGCTCTGATGTCACAGGCACTCACCTCTGGCCCCTGCAGCCATTCCAGGCCTTTCCATGCTGCCAAAGCGCTCTGATGTCACAGACACGCACTGTGGCTTCATGGCCACATGCCAAGGCTCTCCAGGCTGCAAAAGAAGCCCTTTAGCCACAGGCACTTACACAGGTGCCATGGGCACATCTTAGTGCTCCCTCTGCTCATAGGAACCCCGAGGTCACCAGATATCCTGGCGGCTCCGTGGCCACATCCCCAGGCTCTCCAGGCTGCTCAAGAGCTCTGATCTCACCTGCACTCACACAAGCTCCTCGGGGACATCTGTCGCTGCTGTGCTGGCAGATTCACACAAAGCCTCCCAGAGCAGCCTGGCCACTGAGTCACGAGGGCCAGAGAGCAGCCCTTGGGCTTTCTCAACTCCTTCTCAGACACAGGAGCCTTGGCGGCGGCTGCATCCAATCCCAGCCTCACACTTCAAGCCAGTGCTTTAAGTAACTCTGTCCCGCAGCACTTACAAATGGCCCATCTGATCTATTCCTAGAAAAGCAGCTCTTCCCTAACACAAATGATTCGACACAGACAACTCAATCCCAATTACTGACCACTCCATAGAAAAGCTAAACCTACTCCTGGGAGCCTACACAGAGTACAATGGAGTGCACTCTATGAAAACAATAGGAAAGCAGTCATATCTTACAGCAAGCAAAAAAAACCCAATTCCCAAGTAGAGCTCCATGTAACTTCACCACACCAACACTCCTGGGCAGCTCTCTCTCCCTTCACCCACCAAGAGTGCCCTTGCTTTGCTGTCCACTTCCCCAGCACGAGCCCTCACACACTCCAAGGAGGAACACGCTAGAAAAACCTCCCCTAGGAAAGGGACTGACTGCACATTGACACTCTCAAGGGACTGACTGTCAGGCAGACGCCTGCAACTCCCGGCAGCAGCTCAGCTGCCAAATCTTTGCCTCACTAGCAGCACCTTCATGCAGGCTTCCTTGCCAGAAGGACTTTCAGCAGAATTCAAGGCCAAAACAAACACACGCTGGCCCTCTGAAAGACACCTGGAGACATTTGCAAATAGCACATGCTCCAAGTGCCTGACCATGTTCCAAGGCAAAGCAGCCGGCCCAAAGCATCCTGCTACAACCTCCCAGGCGGCTCCCGACTGCTACAGAGCACTCAGCTCCAAAGCACTCCCAGGCCTTCCAAGCCTCACAGCCCACAGGCCTACAGCCTTCTGCAGAGCCCTGAGCTCACCTGCACTCACACACCTACCATGGGCACCTGCCACAGCTCTCCGGCCATGAGAGACAGACGTGTGCTCTCAGGCACTCACAGCCATTCCAAGCTGACATCCCAGGGCCCTTTGATCTCATCAGGCACCGCTGCTATGTCACAGGCACTCCCTGCGCTTCCACGGGGCCATCCCAGGGCTCTCGAGGCTCCTCAAGAACACTGAGGGCACACACAACCCCAGCGGCTCCATAGGGACATGCCACGACTCTCCCATTTGACAAACCTCTCTGCACGCACATCACGGCCTTCAACAGGCTCTCAGGGCTGACAGCCCACAAGTCTCACGCTGCTAAGTTGCCGCCAGCTCACGGGCACTCACAGGGCCTCCATGGGGACATCCCTGCACCCTCCATCCTCCTCAAGAGGCTGGCAAGTCCCTGACACTCACACTTGCCCCCTGGGCACACTCCAGCCATCTCCAGGCTGCCAAAGAGTCAGGAGGTCACATCTCGGCACAGGAACTCCCTGGGGACACGCCAGAGATATCCAGCTTTCAAAAGAGCACTGAGCTCACAGGCTGTCCCAGGACAGCCATAGGCACATGCCAGGAGTCCACACGCTGCCCAGAAGCCCTGGTGTCACAGGCACTCACTCCCAGCACCTCGGTGCTGACATCCCAGGCGGCTCCACGCTGCTAAAGAGATGTGATGGCACAGGCACTTTTACATCACTCCAAGAATCATAGGAAAGCTATCGGGAAAGAAAGATTTCATGGAAAAGCCACAGCAGGACAAGCTTCCTTGCTAAGCTTCACTCTACTACTTATACCATGCTTAAAGCACAGTGAGGAAAAGCAACAAACAAAAATCCAGAGTCAATCAATCCAAAATGAAATCAAACCCAAATTATCTCTGTCTGTCTGTCCGTGTGCGTGAGGCTGTGTCTCTAAAGAAGAGAAAGGGTCAGGATAAGAAGAACATGGCCCAAAGGCTCAAGAGCACTTCCCTTAAGAGCACTTCAGCTTGAGCAACACTTCACTTGATAACTCAAATTCAAAATGAACAGCTTAGGGCAGGAACAGCAGTTAAGAGCATTTCAACTGAATTGGACTTCAACTACACAACGCTTCACTTAGAACTGAGCTGGAACCCAAGACCTCAGCAAAGGATCCACACAGCCCTTACCATAGCACTGCAGGAACTTCGAGACCTAACTTAGGGACAAACCTAAAGCACTTCTGAATCCACAGAGCAGCCCCTCTCCCACATTGCAGAGAGTGCATGCACACCTGCACTCCCACAAGCACACAAAGAGGCTCTAGGAGGGAAATTTCCCCTCCAAGCTACTGAAATACTCCTTTCACGTGCCTTGCCATCTTCTCAGCGGCCAAAGCCTGAGGCCTCGGGGAGCAGCAGGATCGGGGCCCAGGAGCCGTGCTCCTTCGCGGATGCCCCGAGTGCAGCAAACGGGGACAGCTGCCAGCTGGCAGAGGCCCCACGCACAGGGACTTTGCTGCTCACCACTGCTGCGGCCCAGCACCGCTGCCAGGGCCTCCTTTGGCACCCCTGCTTACAGGGCCCCAAGGCATGGCCTTTAGTCACAACAAGCCTTCAGCCTGGCCCACTTCTCATCGGCAGCTTTCCCTGAACACGGGACAACACCAATGTGATGCCATCCAGGCAAAAACAAATTTCAAAGTCTGTTCAACAGGCAAAAAAAGCAGGAGCACCTTAGAACACAGCACTTCCTGGCAGCACACAGCGTTTCTCAGAAGCTCCACAGCACCTCAGCCCCGCTGCCTTCGTCAAGGCCAAGGCCTCAGCAGCATTTCTCATATCATGTTGCAGCCTGAAAAAAGGGCAGGGGGGGATGCACCAGCACAAGCAGGGACATCACACCTGCCCACAGGCTCCCCATGCTCACATCCCATGGCATCCCGGGGCTCTCTCAGCTTCCAAAGACCTCTGAGGTCACGGGCTCTCACAGTGCCTCCATGGGGACATCCCACGTGTCTCTAAGTGCTAAGGAGCTCTTTTGCAACTGCCACTCCCTGGCCTTCCAGGGGGACATGCCAGGGCTCTCTCTATCTTCCTAAACAACACACACAACAAGGGCAATGCCAGGGCCTGCAGGGTAACATCCCGGCAATCTGCACACTGCTAAGGAGCCACGCTGTCACAGCAACTCACAGGGCATGGCCTGTGACATTCCCTCCGTCTCCCTGCTGCTGCTGGACAGCTGTGATGTCACAGGCACTCACCTCTGGCCCCTGCAGCCATTCCAGGCCTTTCCATGCTGCCAAAGCGCTCTGATGTCACAGACACGCACTGTGGCTTCATGGCCACATGCCAAGGCTCTCCAGGCTGCAAAAGAGCCCTTTAGCCACAGGCACTTACACAGGTGCCATGGGCACATCTTAGTGCTCCCTCTGCTCATAGGAACCCCGAGGTCACCAGATATCCTGGCGGCTCCGTGGCCACATCCCCAGGCTCTCCAGGCTGCTCAAGAGCTCTGATCTCACCTGCACTCACACAAGCTCCTCGGGGACATCTGTCGCTGCTGTGCTGGCAGATTCACACAAAGCCTCCCAGAGCAGCCTGGCCACTGAGTCACGAGGGCCAGAGAGCAGCCCTTGGCTTTCTCAACTCCTTCTCAGACACAGGAGCCTTGGCGGCGGCTGCATCCAATCCCAGCCTCACACTTCAAGCCAGTGCTTTAAGTAACTCTGTCCCGCAGCACTTACAAATGGCCCATCTGATCTATTCCTAGAAAAGCAGCTCTTCCCTAACACAAATGATTCGACACAGACAACTCAATCCCAATTACTGACCACTCCATAGAAAAGCTAAACCTACTCCTGGGAGGCTACACAGAGTACAATGGAGTGCACTCTATGAAAACAATAGGAAAGCAGTCCTATCTTACAGCAAGCAAAAAAACCCAATTCCCAAGTAGAGCTCCATGTAACTCACCACACCAACACTCCTGGGCAGCTCTCTCTCCCTTCACCACCAAGAGTGCCCTTGCTTGCTGTCCACTTCCCCAGCACGAGCCCTCACACACTCCAAGGAGGAACACGCTAGAAAAACCTCCCCTAGGAAAGGGGACTGACTGCACATTGACACTCTCAAGGGACTGACTGTCAGGCAGACGCCTGCAACTCCCGGCAGCAGCTCAGCTGCCAAATCTTTGCCTCACTAGCAGCACCTTCATGCAGGCTTCCTTGCCAGAAGGACTTTCAGCAGAATTCAAGGCCAAAACAACACACGCTGGCCCTCTGAAAGACACCTGGAGACATTTGCAAATAGCACATGCTCCAAGTGCCTGGACCATGTTCCAAGGCAAAGCAGCCGGCCCAAAGCATCCTGCTACAACCTCCCAGGCGGCTCCCGACTGCTACAGAGCACTCAGCTCCAAAGCACTCCCAGGCCTTCCAGCCTCACAGCCCACAGGCCTACAGCCTTCTGCAGAGCCCTGAGCTCACCTGCACTCACACACCTACCATGGGCACCTGCCACAGCTCTCCGGCCATGAGAGACAGACGTGTGCTCTCAGGCACTCACAGCCATTCCAAGCTGACATCCCAGGGCCCTTTGATCTCATCAGGCACCGCTGCTATGGCACAGGCACTCCCTGCGCTTCCACGGGGCCATCCCAGGGCTCTCGAGGCTCCTCAAGAACACTGAGGGCACACACAACCCCAGCGGCTCCATAGGGACATGCCACGACTCTCCCATTTGACAAACCTCTCTGCACGCACATCACGGCCTTCAACAGGCTCTCAGGGCTGACAGCCCACAAGTCTCACGCTGCTAAGGTGCCGCCAGCTCACGGGCACTCACAGGGCCTCCATGGGGACATCCCTGCACCCTCCATCCTCCTCAAGAGCTGGCAAGTCCCTGACACTCACACTTGCCCCCTGGGCACACTCCAGCCATCTCCAGGCTGCCAAAGAGTCAGGAGGTCACATCTCGGCACAGGAACTCCCTGGGGACACGCCAGAGATATCCAGCTTTCAAAAGAGCACTGAGCTCACAGGCTGTCCCAGGACAGCCATAGGCACATGCCAGGAGTCCACACGCTGCCCAGAAGCCCTGGTGTCACAGGCACTCACTCCCAGCACCTCGGTGCTGACATCCCAGGCGGCTCCACGCTGCTAAAGAGATGTGATGGCACAGGCACTTTTACATCACTCCAAGAATCATAGGAAAGCTATCGGGAAAGAAAGATTTCATGGAAAAGCCACAGCAGGACAAGCTTCCTTGCTAAGCTTCACTCTACTACTTATACCATGCTTAAAGCACAGTGAGGAAAAGCAACAAACAAAAATCCAGAGTCAATCAATCCAAAATGAAATCAAACCCAAATTATCTCTGTCTGTCTGTCCGTGTGCGTGAGGCTGTGTCTCTAAAGAAGAGAAAGGGTCAGGATAAGAAGAACATGGCCCAAAGGCTCAAGAGCACTTCCCTTAAGAGCACTTCAGCTTGAGCAACACTTCACTTGATAACTCAAATTCAAATGAACAGCTTAGGGCAGGAACAGCAGTTAAGAGCATTTCAACTGAATTGGACTTCAACTACACAACGCTTCACTTAGAACTGAGCTGGAACCCAAGACCTCAGCAAAGGATCCACACAGCCCTTACCATAGCACTGCAGGAACTTCGAGACCTAACTTAGGGACAAACCTAAAGCACTTCTGAATCCACCAGAGCAGCCCCTCTCCCACATTGCAGAGAGTGCATGCACACCTGCACTCCCACAAGCACACAAAGAGGCTCTAGGAGGGAAATTTCCCCTCCAAGCTACTGAAATACTCCTTTCACGTGCCTTGCCATCTTCTCAGCGGCCAAAGCCTGAGGCCTCGGGGAGCAGCAGGATCGGGGGCCCAGGAGCCGTGCTCCTTCGCGGATGCCCCGAGTGCAGCAAACGGGACAGCTGCCAGCTGGCAGAGGCCCCACGCACAGGGACTTTGCTGCTCACCACTGCTGCGGCCCAGCACCGCTGCCAGGGCCTCCTTTGGCACCCCTGCTTACAGGGCCCCAAGGCATGGCCTTTAGTCACAACAAGCCTTCAGCCTGGCCCACTTCTCATCGGCAGCTTTCCCTGAACACGGGACAACACCAATGTGATGCCATCCAGGCAAAAACAAATTTCAAAGTCTGTTCAACAGGCAAAAAAAGCAGGAGCACCTTAGAACACAGCACTTCCTGGCAGCACACAGCGTTTCTCAGAAGCTCCACAGCACCTCAGCCCCGCTGCCTTCGTCAAGGCCAAGGCCTCAGCAGCATTTCTCATATCATGTTGCAGCCTGAAAAAAGGGCAGGGGGGGATGCACCAGCACAAGCAGGGACATCACACCTGCCCACAGGCTCCCCATGCTCACATCCCATGGCATCCCGGGGCTCTCTCAGCTTCCAAAGACCTCTGAGGTCACGGGCTCTCACAGTGCCTCCATGGGGACATCCCACGTGTCTCTAAGTGCTAAGGAGCTCTTTTGCAACTGCCACTCCCTGGCCTTCCAGCGGGACATGCCAGGGCTCTCTCTATCTTCCTAAACAACACACACAACAAGGGCAATGCCAGGGCCTGCAGGGTAACATCCCGGCAATCTGCACACTGCTAAGGAGCCACGCTGTCACAGCAACTCACAGGGCATGGCCTGTGACATTCCCTCCGTCTCCCTGCTGCTGCTGGACAGCTCTGATGTCACAGGCACTCACCTCTGGCCCCTGCAGCCATTCCAGGCCTTTCCATGCTGCCAAAGCGCTCTGATGTCACAGACACGCACTGTGGCTTCATGGCCACATGCCAAGGCTCTCCAGGCTGCAAAAGAGCCCTTTAGCCACAGGCACTTACACAGGTGCCATGGGCACATCTTAGTGCTCCCTCTGCTCATAGGAACCCCGAGGTCACCAGATATCCTGGCGGCTCCGTGGCCACATCCCCAGGCTCTCCAGGCTGCTCAAGAGCTCTGATCTCACCTGCACTCACACAAGCTCCTCGGGGACATCTGTCGCTGCTGTGCTGGCAGATTCACACAAAGGCTCCCAGAGCAGCCTGGCCACTGAGTCACGAGGGCCAGAGAGCAGCCCTTGGCTTTCTCAACTCCTTCTCAGACACAGGAGCCTTGGCGGCGGCTGCATCCAATCCCAGCCTCACACTTCAAGCCAGTGCTTTAAGTAACTCTGTCCCGCAGCACTTACAAATGGCCCATCTGATCTATTCCTAGAAAAGCAGCTCTTCCCTAACACAAATGATTCGACACAGACAACTCAATCCCAATTACTGACCACTCCATAGAAAAGCTAAACCTACTCCTGGGAGCCTACACAGAGTACAATGGAGTGCACTCTATGAAAACAATAGGAAAGCAGTCATATCTTACAGCAAGCAAAAAAACCCAATTCCCAAGTAGAGCTCCATGTAACTCACCACACCAACACTCCTGGGCAGCTCTCTCTCCCTTCACCACCAAGAGTGCCCTTGCTTGCTGTCCACTTCCCCAGCACGAGCCCTCACACACTCCAAGGAGGAACACGCTAGAAAAACCTCCCCTAGGAAAGGGGACTGACTGCACATTGACACTCTCAAGGGACTGACTGTCAGGCAGACGCCTGCAACTCCCAGCAGCAGCTCAGCTGCCAAATCTTTGCCTCACTAGCAGCACCTTCATGCAGGCTTCCTTGCCAGAAGGACTTTCAGCAGAATTCAAGGCCAAAACAACACACGCTGGCCCTCTGAAAGACACCTGGAGACATTTGCAAATAGCACATGCTCCAAGTGCCTGGACCATGTTCCAAGGCAAAGCAGCCGGCCCAAAGCATCCTGCTACAACCTCCCAGGCGGCTCCCGACTGCTACAGAGCACTCAGCTCCAAAGCACTCCCAGGCCTTCCAGCCTCACAGCCCACAGGCCTACAGCCTTCTGCAGAGCCCTGAGCTCACCTGCACTCACACACCTACCATGGGCACCTGCCACAGCTCTCCGGCCATGAGAGACAGACGTGTGCTCTCAGGCACTCACAGCCATTCCAAGCTGACATCCCAGGGCCCTTTGATCTCATCAGGCACCGCTGCTATGGCACAGGCACTCCCTGCGCTTCCACGGGGCCATCCCAGGGCTCTCGAGGCTCCTCAAGAACACTGAGGGCACACACAACCCCAGCGGCTCCATAGGGACATGCCACGACTCTCCCATTTGACAAACCTCTCTGCACGCACATCACGGCCTTCAACAGGCTCTCAGGGCTGACAGCCCACAAGTCTCACGCTGCTAAGGTGCCGCCAGCTCACGGGCACTCACAGGGCCTCCATGGGGACATCCCTGCACCCTCCATCCTCCTCAAGAGCTGGCAAGTCCCTGACACTCACACTTGCCCCCTGGGCACACTCCAGCCATCTCCAGGCTGCCAAAGAGTCAGGAGGTCACATCTCGGCACAGGAACTCCCTGGGGACACGCCAGAGATATCCAGCTTTCAAAAGAGCACTGAGCTCACAGGCTGTCCCAGGACAGCCATAGGCACATGCCAGGAGTCCACACGCTGCCCAGAAGCCCTGGTGTCACAGGCACTCACTCCCAGCACCTCGGTGCTGACATCCCAGGCGGCTCCACGCTGCTAAAGAGATGTGATGGCACAGGCACTTTTACATCACTCCAAGAATCATAGGAAAGCTATCGGGAAAGAAAGATTTCATGGAAAAGCCACAGCAGGACAAGCTTCCTTGCTAAGCTTCACTCTACTACTTATACCATGCTTAAAGCACAGTGAGGAAAAGCAACAAACAAAAATCCAGAGTCAATCAATCCAAAATGAAATCAAACCCAAATTATCTCTGTCTGTCTGTCCGTGTGCGTGAGGCTGTGTCTCTAAAGAAGAGAAAGGGTCAGGATAAGAAGAACATGGCCCAAAGGCTCAAGAGCACTTCCCTTAAGAGCACTTCAGCTTGAGCAACACTTCACTTGATAACTCAAATTCAAATGAACAGCTTAGGGCAGGAACAGCAGTTAAGAGCATTTCAACTGAATTGGACTTCAACTACACAACGCTTCACTTAGAACTGAGCTGGAACCCAAGACCTCAGCAAAGGATCCACACAGCCCTTACCATAGCACTGCAGGAACTTCGAGACCTAACTTAGGGACAAACCTAAAGCACTTCTGAATCCACCAGAGCAGCCCCTCTCCCACATTGCAGAGAGTGCATGCACACCTGCACTCCCACAAGCACACAAAGAGGCTCTAGGAGGGAAATTTCCCCTCCAAGCTACTGAAATACTCCTTTCACGTGCCTTGCCATCTTCTCAGCGGCCAAAGCCTGAGGCCTCGGGGAGCAGCAGGATCGGGGGCCCAGGAGCCGTGCTCCTTCGCGGATCCCCCGAGTGCAGCAAACGGGACAGCTGCCAGCTGGCAGAGGCCCCACGCACAGGGACTTTGCTGCTCACCACTGCTGCGGCCCAGCACCGCTGCCAGGGCCTCCTTTGGCACCCCTGCTTACAGGGCCCCAAGGCATGGCCTTTAGTCACAACAAGCCTTCAGCCTGGCCCACTTCTCATCGGCAGCTTTCCCTGAACACGGGACAACACCAATGTGATGCCATCCAGGCAAAAACAAATTTCAAAGTCTGTTCAACAGGCAAAAAAAGCAGGAGCACCTTAGAACACAGCACTTCCTGGCAGCACACAGCGTTTCTCAGAAGCTCCACAGCACCTCAGCCCCGCTGCCTTCGTCAAGGCCAAGGCCTCAGCAGCATTTCTCATATCATGTTGCAGCCTGAAAAAAGGGCAGGGGGGGATGCACCAGCACAAGCAGGGACATCACACCTGCCCACAGGCTCCCCATGCTCACATCCCATGGCATCCCGGGGCTCTCTCAGCTTCCAAAGACCTCTGAGGTCACGGGCTCTCACAGTGCCTCCATGGGGACATCCCACGTGTCTCTAAGTGCTAAGGAGCTCTTTTGCAACTGCCACTCCCTGGCCTTCCAGCGGGACATGCCAGGGCTCTCTCTATCTTCCTAAACAACACACACAACAAGGGCAATGCCAGGGCCTGCAGGGTAACATCCCGGCAATCTGCACACTGCTAAGGAGCCACGCTGTCACAGCAACTCACAGGGCATGGCCTGTGACATTCCCTCCGTCTCCCTGCTGCTGCTGGACAGCTCTGATGTCACAGGCACTCACCTCTGGCCCCTGCAGCCATTCCAGGCCTTTCCATGCTGCCAAAGCGCTCTGATGTCACAGACACGCACTGTGGCTTCATGGCCACATGCCAAGGCTCTCCAGGCTGCAAAAGAGCCCTTTAGCCACAGGCACTTACACAGGTGCCATGGGCACATCTTAGTGCTCCCTCTGCTCATAGGAACCCCGAGGTCACCAGATATCCTGGCGGCTCCGTGGCCACATCCCCAGGCTCTCCAGGCTGCTCAAGAGCTCTGATCTCACCTGCACTCACACAAGCTCCTCGGGGACATCTGTCGCTGCTGTGCTGGCAGATTCACACAAAGGCTCCCAGAGCAGCCTGGCCACTGAGTCACGAGGGCCAGAGAGCAGCCCTTGGCTTTCTCAACTCCTTCTCAGACACAGGAGCCTTGGCGGCGGCTGCATCCAATCCCAGCCTCACACTTAAAGCCAGTGCTTTAAGTAACTGTGTCCCGCAGCACTTACAAATGGCCCATCTGATCTATTCCTAGAAAAGCAGCTCTTCCCTAACACAAATGATTCGACACAGACAACTCAATCCCAATTACTGACCACTCCATAGAAAAGCTAAACCTACTCCTGGGAGCCTACACAGAGTACAATGGAGTGCACTCTATGAAAACAATAGGAAAGCAGTCATATCTTACAGCAAGCAAAAAAACCCAATTCCCAAGTAGAGCTCCATGTAACTCACCACACCAACACTCCTGGGCAGCTCTCTCTCCCTTCACCACCAAGAGTGCCCTTGCTTGCTGTCCACTTCCCCAGCACGAGCCCTCACACACTCCAAGGAGGAACACGCTAGAAAAACCTCCCCTAGGAAAGGGGACTGACTGCACATTGACACTCTCAAGGGACTGACTGTCAGGCAGACGCCTGCAACTCCCAGCAGCAGCTCAGCTGCCAAATCTTTGCCTCACTAGCAGCACCTTCATGCAGGCTTCCTTGCCAGAAGGACTTTCAGCAGAATTCAAGGCCAAAACAACACACGCTGGCCCTCTGAAAGACACCTGGAGACATTTGCAAATAGCACATGCTCCAAGTGCCTGGACCATGTTCCAAGGCAAAGCAGCCGGCCCAAAGCATCCTGCTACAACCTCCCAGGCGGCTCCCGACTGCTACAGAGCACTCAGCTCCAAAGCACTCCCAGGCCTTCCAGCCTCACAGCCCACAGGCCTACAGCCTTCTGCAGAGCCCTGAGCTCACCTGCACTCACACACCTACCATGGGCACCTGCCACAGCTCTCCGGCCATGAGAGACAGACGTGTGCTCTCAGGCACTCACAGCCATTCCAAGCTGACATCCCAGGGCCCTTTGATCTCATCAGGCACCGCTGCTATGGCACAGGCACTCCCTGCGCTTCCACGGGGCCATCCCAGGGCTCTCGAGGCTCCTCAAGAACACTGAGGGCACACACAACCCCAGCGGCTCCATAGGGACATGCCACGACTCTCCCATTTGACAAACCTCTCTGCACGCACATCACGGCCTTCAACAGGCTCTCAGGGCTGACAGCCCACGAGTCTCACGCTGCTAAGGTGCCGCCAGCTCACGGCCACTCACAGGGCCTCCATGGGGACATCCCTGCACCCTCCATCCTCCTCAAGAGCGGGCAAGTCCCTGACACTCACACTTGCCCCCTGGGCACACTCCAGCCATCTCCAGGCTGCCAAAGAGCCACGAGGCCACATCTTGTCACAGGAACTCCCTGGAGACACGCCAGAGCTATCCAGCTTTCAAAAGAGCACTGAGCTCACAGGCTGTCCCAGGACAGCCATAGGCACACGCCAGGAGTCCACACGCTGCCCAGAAGCCCTGGTGTCACAGGCACTCACTCCCAGCACCTCGGTGCTGACATCCCAGGTGGCTCCACGCTGCTAAAGAGATGTGATGGCACAGGCACTTTTACATCACTCCAAGAGTCATAGGAAAGCTATCGGGAAAGAAAGATTTCATGGAAAAGCCACAGCAGGACAAGCTTCCTTGCCAAGCTTCACTCTACTACTTATACCATGCTTAAAGCACAGTGAGGAAAAGCAACAAACAAAAATCCAGAGTCAATCAATCCAAAATGAAATCAAACCCAAATTATCTCTGTCTGTCTGTCCGTGTGCGTGAGGCTGTGTCTCTAAAGAAGAGAAAGGGTCAGGATAAGAAGAACATGGCCCAAAGGCTCAAGAGCACTTCCCTTAAGAGCACTTCAGCTTGAGCAACATTTCACTTGATAACTCAAATTCAAATCAACAACTTAGGGCAGGAACAGCAGTTAAGAGCATTTCAACTGAACTGGACTTCAACTACACAACGCTTCACTTAGAACTGAGCTGGAACCCAAGACCTCAGCAAAGGATCCACACAGCCCTTACCATAGCACTGCAGGAACTTCGAGACCTAACTTAGGGACAAACCTAAAGCACTTCTGAATCCACCAGAGCAGCCCCTCTCCCACATTGCAGAGAGCGCATGCACACCTGCACTCCCACAAGCACACAAAGAGGCTCTACGAGGCAAAATTCCCCTCCAAGCTACTGAAATACTCCTTTCACGTGCCTTGCCATCTTCTCAGCGGCCAAAGCCTGAGGCCTCGGGGAGCAGCAGGATCGGGGGCCCAGGAGCCGTGCTCATTTGCAGATCCCCCGAGTGCAGCAAACGGGACAGCTGCCGGCTGGCAGAGGCCCCACGCACAGGGACTTTGCTGCTCACCGCTGCTGCGGCCCAGCACAGCTGCCAGGGCCTCCTTTGGCACCCCTGCTTACAGGGCCCCAAGGCATGGCCTTTAGTCACAACAAGCCTTCAGCCTGGCCCCACTTCTCATCGGCAGCTTTCCCTGAACACGGGACAACACCAATGTGATGCCATCCAGGCAAAAACAAATTTCAAAGTCTGTTCAACAAGCAAAAAAAGCAGGAGCACCTTAGAACACAGCACTTCCTGGCAGCACACAGCGTTTCTCAGAAGCTCCACAGCACCTCAGCCCCGCTGCATTCGTCAAGGCCAAGGCCTCAGCAGCATTTCTCATATCATGCTGCAGCCTGAAAAAAGGGCAGGGGGGGATGCACCAGCACAAGCAGGGACATCACACCTGCCCACAGGCTCCCCATGCTCACATCCCATGGCATCCCGGGGCTCTCTCAGCTTCCAAAGACCTCTGAGGTCACGGGCTCTCACAGTGCCTCCATGGGGACATCCCACGTGTCTCTAAGTGCTAAGGAGCTCTTTTGCAACTGCCACTCCCTGGCCTTCCAGCAGGACATGCCAGGGCTCTCTCTATCTTCCTAAACAACACACACGACCAGGGCAATGCCAGGGCCTGCAGGGTAACATCCCGGCAATCTGCACGCTGCTAAGGAGCCACGCTGTCACAGCAACTCACAGGGCATGGCCTGTGACATTCCCTCCGTCTCCCTGCTGCTGCTGGACAGCTCTGATGTCACAGGCACTCACCTCTGGCCCCTGCAGCCATTCCAGGCCTTTCCATGCTGCCAAAGCGCTCTGATGTCACAGACACGCACTGTGGCTTCATGGCCACATGCCAAGGCTCTCCAGGCTGCAAAAGAGCCCTTTAGCCACAGGCACTTACACAGGTGCCATGGGCACATCTTAGTGCTCCCTCTGCTCATAGGAACCCCGAGGTCACCAGATATCCTGGCGGCTCCGTGGCCACATCCCCAGGCTCTCCAGGCTGCTCAAGAGCTCTGATCTCACCTGCACTCACACAAGCTCCTCGGGGACATCTGTCGCTGCTGTGCTGGCAGATTCACACAAAGGCTCCCAGAGCAGCCTGGCCACTGAGTCACGAGGGCCAGAGAGCAGCCCTTGGCTTTCTCAACTCCTTCTCAGACACAGGAGCCTTGGCGGCGGCTGCATCCAATCCCAGCCTCACACTTAAAGCCAGTGCTTTAAGTAACTCTGTCCCGCAGCACTTACAAATGGCCCATCTGATCTATTCCTAGAAAAGCAGCTCTTCCCTAACACAAATGATTCGACACAGACAACTCAATCCCAATTACTGACCACTCCATAGAAAAGCTAAACCTACTCCTGGGAGCCTACACAGAGTACAATGGAGTGCACTCTATGAAAACAATAGGAAAGCAGTCATATCTTACAGCAAGCAAAAAAACCCAATTCCCAAGTAGAGCTCCATGTAACTCACCACACCAACACTCCTGGGCAGCTCTCTCTCCCTTCACCACCAAGAGTGCCCTTGCTTGCTGTCCACTTCCCCAGCAGGAGCCCTCACACACTCCAAGGAGGAACACGCTAGAAAAACCTCCCCTAGGAAAGGGGACTGACTGCACATTGACACTCTCAAGGGACTGACTGTCAGGCAGACGCCTGCAACTCCCGGCAGCAGCTCAGCTGCCAAATCTTTGCCTCACTAGCAGCACCTTCATGCAGGCTTCCTTGCCAGAAGGACTTTCAGCAGAATCCAAGGCCAAAACAACACACGCTGGCCCTCTGAAAGACACCTGGAGACATTTGCAAATAGCACATGCTCCAAGTGCCTGGACCATGTTCCAAGGCAAAGCAGCCGGCCCAAAGCATCCTGCTACAACCTCCCAGGCGGCTCCCGACTGCTACAGAGCACTCAGCTCCAAAGCACTCCCAGGCCTTCCAGCCTCACAGCCCACAGGCCTACAGCCTTCTGCAGAGCCCTGAGCTCACCTGCACTCACACACCTACCATGGGCACCTGCCACAGCTCTCCGGCCATGAGAGACAGACGTGTGCTCTCAGGCACTCACAGCCATTCCAAGCTGACATCCCAGGGCCCTTTGATCTCATCAGGCACCGCTGCTATGGCACAGGCACTCCCTGCGCTTCCACGGGGCCATCCCAGGGCTCTCGAGGCTCCTCAAGAACACTGAGGGCACACACAACCCCAGCGGCTCCATAGGGACATGCCACGACTCTCCCATTTGACAAACCTCTCTGCACGCACATCACGGCCTTCAACAGGCTCTCAGGGCTGACAGCCCACGAGTCTCACGCTGCTAAGGTGCCGCCAGCTCACGGGCACTCACAGGGCCTCCATGGGGACATCCCTGCACCCTCCATCCTCCTCAAGAGTGGGCAAGTCCCTGACACTCACACTTGCCCCCTGGGCACACTCCAGCCATCTCCAGGCTGCCAAAGAGCCAGCAGGTCACATCTTGGCACAGGAACTCCCTGGGGACACGCCAGAGCTATCCAGCTTTCAAAAGAACACTGAGCTCACAGGCCGTCCCAGGACAGCCATAGGAACACGCCAGCAGTCCGCACGCTGCCCAGAAGCCCTGGTGTCACAGGCACTCACTCCCAGCACCTCGGTGCTGACATCCCAGGTGGCTCCACGCTGCTAAAGAGATGTGATGGCACAGGCACTTTTACATCACTCCAAGAATCATAGGAAAGCTATCGGGAAAGAAAGATTTCATGGAAAAGCCACAGCAGGACAAGCTTCCTTGCCAAGCTTCACTCACTCACTAAAGAGATGTGATGGCACAGGCACTTGCACATCACTCAAAGAATCATAGGAAAGCTATCGGGAAAGAAAGATTTCATAGCAAAGCCACAGCAGGACAAGCTTCCTTGCCAAGCTCCACTCTACTACCTACACCATGCTTAAGGCACAGCGAGGAAATGAAACAAAATAAATCCAATCAATCCAAAATGAAATTAAACCAAAATTACCTATGTCTGTCTGTCTGTGTCTGTGTATGTGTGCGAGTGTCTCCAAAGGAGAGAAATTGTCGGGATTACAAGAACACGCTTGAAAGGCTCAAGAGCACTTCACTTAACAGTACGTCCATTTGAGCAACATTTAAATTTCTACCTTCAAATTAACCACCTAGCAGAGGAACAACACTTAACAGCATTTAATCCTAACCATATTTCAAGTTAATAAGACTTCACATAGAAATGAACTCAAGCCCAACACCTCAGAAAAGGACCCCCACAGGATTTACCATCTCTCAATAGTAATTTTACTTACAGGCAGAACTTCCTTGCGCTTCTAAACTACTTCAGAATCCAGGAGAGCAGCCCCTCTGCCACATTCCGGAGAGGACACGCACACTGGCACGCAATGTTTACCATTCAGGCAAAAACAAGGCTGTTTTTTTCCAAGGCTGTTACGATAAAAAAAAAAACAAAACAGGACCACGTTAGACAGCAGCACTTCCTGGGAGCACACAGTGTTTCTCATAAGCTCAAGAGCTGCTCAGCCAAGCTGCAGTTCCTCAAGGCCGATGCCTAAGGAGCATTTCTCAGATCATGGTGGGGCTCAAAAAGGGGAGGAGAGAGGAATGCACCACCACAAGCTGGGAGATCAAATTTCATTACATGCCCCCCTGCTGACATCCCATTTCATCACAGCTGTCTTAAGCCTCCATAGACTTCTGAGCTCACAGGCACTCACAGGGCCTCCATGGGGACATCTCTGCACTCTCCATCCTCCTCAAGAGCTGGCAAGTCCCTGACACTCACACTTGCCCCCTGGGCACACTCCAGCCATCTCCAGGCTGCCAAAGAGCCAGCAGGTCCCATCTTGTCACAGGAACTCCCTGGGGACATGCCAGAGCTATCCAGCTTTCAAAAGAGCACTGAGCTCACAGGCTGTCCCAGGACAGCCATAGGCACACGCCAGGAGTCCACACGCTGCCCAGAAGCCCTGGTGTCACAAGCAATCACTCACAGCACCTCGGTGCTGACATCCCAGGCGGCTCCATGCTGCTAAAGAGATGTGATGGCACAGGCACTTGCACATCACTCAAGAGAATCACGGGAAAGCTATTAGGAAAGAAAGATTTCATGGAAAAGCCACAGCAGGACAAGCTTCCTTGCCAAGCTTCACTCTACTACTTATACCATGCTTCAAGCACAGCGAGGAAAAGCAACAAACAAAAATCCAGAGTCAATCAATCCAAAATGAAATCAAACCCAAATTATCTATGTCTGTCTGTCAGCGTGTGTGAGGCTGTGTCTCTAAAGAAGAGAAAGGGGCAGGATAAGAAGAACATGGCCCAAAGGCTCAAGAGCACTTCCCTTAAGAGCACTTCAGCTTGAGCAACATTTCACTTGATAACTCAAATTCAAATCAACAACTTAGGGCAGGAACAGCAGTTCAGGGCATTTCAACTGAACTGGACTTCAACTACACAACGCTTCACTTAGAACTGAGCTGGAACCCAAGACCTCAGCAAAGGATCCACACAGCCCTTACCATAGCACTGCAGGAACTTCAAGACCTAACTTAGGGACAAACCTAAAGCACTTCTGAATCCACCAGAGCAGCCCCTCTCCCACATTGCAGAGAGCGCATGCACACCTGCACTCCCACAAGCACACAAAGAGGCTCTACGAGGCAAAATTCCCCTCCAAGCTACTGAAATACTCCTTTCACGTGCCTTGCCATCTTCTCAGCGGCCAAAGCCTGAGGCCTCGGGGAGCAGCAGGATCGGGGGCCCAGGAGCCGTGCTCCTTCGCGGATCCCCCGAGTGCAGCAAACGGGACAGCTGCCAGCTGGCAGAGGCCCCACGCACAGGGACTTTGCTGCTCACCACTGCTGCGGCCCAGCACCGCTGCCAGGGCCTCCTTTGGCACCCCTGCTTACAGGGCCCCAAGGCATGGCCTTTAGTCACAACAAGCCTTCAGCCTGGCCCCACTTCTCATCGGCAGCTTTCCCTGAACACGGGACAACACCAATGTGATGCCATCCAGGCAAAAACAAATTTCAAAGTCTGTTCAACAGGCAAAAAAAGCAGGAGCACCTTAGAACACAGCACTTCCTGGCAGCACACAGCGTTTCTCAGAAGCTCCACAGCACCTCAGCCCCGCTGCCTTCGTCAAGGCCAAGGCCTCAGCAGCATTTCTCATATCATGTTGCAGCCTGAAAAAAGGGCAGGGGGGGATGCACCAGCACAAGCAGGGACATCACACCTGCCCACAGGCTCCCCATGCTCACATCCCATGGCATCCCGGGGCTCTCTCAGCTTCCAAAGACCTCTGAGGTCACGGGCTCTCACAGTGCCTCCATGGGGACATCCCACGTGTCTCTAAGTGCTAAGGAGCTCTTTTGCAACTGCCACTCCCTGGCCTTCCAGGGGGACATGCCAGGGCTCTCTCTATCTTCCTAAACAACACACACAACAAGGGCAATGCCAGGGCCTGCAGGGTAACATCCCGGCAATCTGCACACTGCTAAGGAGCCACGCTGTCACAGCAACTCACAGGGCATGGCCTGTGACATTCCCTCCGTCTCCCTGCTGCTGCTGGACAGCTCTGATGTCACAGGCACTCACCTCTGGCCCCTGCAGCCATTCCAGGCCTTTCCATGCTGCCAAAGCGCTCTGATGTCACAGACACGCACTGTGGCTTCATGGCCACATGCCAAGGCTCTCCAGGCTGCAAAAGAGCCCTTTAGCCACAGGCACTTACACAGGTGCCATGGGCACATCTTAGTGCTCCCTCTGCTCATAGGAACCCCGAGGTCACCAGATATCCTGGCGGCTCCGTGGCCACATCCCCAGGCTCTCCAGGCTGCTCAAGAGCTCTGATCTCACCTGCACTCACACAAGCTCCTCGGGGACATCTGTCGCTGCTGTGCTGGCAGATTCACACAAAGCCTCCCAGAGCAGCCTGGCCACTGAGTCACGAGGGCCAGAGAGCAGCCCTTGGCTTTCTCAACTCCTTCTCAGACACAGGAGCCTTGGCGGCGGCTGCATCCAATCCCAGCCTCACACTTAAAGCCAGTGCTTTAAGTAACTCTGTCCCGCAGCACTTACAAATGGCCCATCTGATCTATTCCTAGAAAAGCAGCTCTTCCCTAACACAAATGATTCGACACAGACAACTCAATCCCAATTACTGACCACTCCATAGAAAAGCTAAACCTACTCCTGGGAGCCTACACAGAGTACAATGGAGTGCACTCTATGAAAACAATAGGAAAGCAGTCATATCTTACAGCAAGCAAAAAAACCCAATTCCCAAGTAGAGCTCCATGTAACTCACCACACCAACACTCCTGGGCAGCTCTCTCTCCCTTCACCACCAAGAGTGCCCTTGCTTGCTGTCCACTTCCCCAGCACGAGCCCTCACACACTCCAAGGAGGAACACGCTAGAAAAACCTCCCCTAGGAAAGGGGACTGACTGCACATTGACACTCTCAAGGGACTGACTGTCAGGCAGACGCCTGCAACTCCCGGCAGCAGCTCAGCTGCCAAATCTTTGCCTCACTAGCAGCACCTTCATGCAGGCTTCCTTGCCAGAAGGACTTTCAGCAGAATTCAAGGCCAAAACAACACACGCTGGCCCTCTGAAAGACACCTGGAGACATTTGCAAATAGCACATGCTCCAAGTGCCTGGACCATGTTCCAAGGCAAAGCAGCCGGCCCAAAGCATCCTGCTACAACCTCCCAGGCGGCTCCCGACTGCTACAGAGCACTCAGCTCCAAAGCACTCCCAGGCCTTCCAGCCTCACAGCCCACAGGCCTACAGCCTTCTGCAGAGCCCTGAGCTCACCTGCACTCACACACCTACCATGGGCACCTGCCACAGCTCTCCGGCCATGAGAGACAGACGTGTGCTCTCAGGCACTCACAGCCATTCCAAGCTGACATCCCAGGGCCCTTTGATCTCATCAGGCACCGCTGCTATGTCACAGGCACTCCCTGCGCTTCCACGGGGCCATCCCAGGGCTCTCGAGGCTCCTCAAGAACACTGAGGGCACACACAACCCCAGCGGCTCCATAGGGACATGCCACGACTCTCCCATTTGACAAACCTCTCTGCACGCACATCACGGCCTTCAACAGGCTCTCAGGGCTGACAGCCCACAAGTCTCACGCTGCTAAGGTGCCGCCAGCTCACGGGCACTCACAGGGCCTCCATGGGGACATCCCTGCACCCTCCATCCTCCTCAAGAGCTGGCAAGTCCCTGACACTCACACTTGCCCCCTGGGCACACTCCAGCCATCTCCAGGCTGCCAAAGAGTCAGGAGGTCACATCTCGGCACAGGAACTCCCTGGGGACACGCCAGAGATATCCAGCTTTCAAAAGAGCACTGAGCTCACAGGCTGTCCCAGGACAGCCATAGGCACATGCCAGGAGTCCACACGCTGCCCAGAAGCCCTGGTGTCACAGGCACTCACTCCCAGCACCTCGGTGCTGACATCCCAGGCGGCTCCACGCTGCTAAAGAGATGTGATGGCACAGGCACTTTTACATCACTCCAAGAATCATAGGAAAGCTATCGGGAAAGAAAGATTTCATGGAAAAGCCACAGCAGGACAAGCTTCCTTGCTAAGCTTCACTCTACTACTTATACCATGCTTAAAGCACAGTGAGGAAAAGCAACAAACAAAAATCCAGAGTCAATCAATCCAAAATGAAATCAAACCCAAATTATCTCTGTCTGTCTGTCCGTGTGCGTGAGGCTGTGTCTCTAAAGAAGAGAAAGGGTCAGGATAAGAAGAACATGGCCCAAAGGCTCAAGAGCACTTCCCTTAAGAGCACTTCAGCTTGAGCAACACTTCACTTGATAACTCAAATTCAAATGAACAGCTTAGGGCAGGAACAGCAGTTAAGAGCATTTCAACTGAACTGGACTTCAACTACACAACGCTTCACTTAGAACTGAGCTGGAACCCAAGACCTCAGCAAAGGATCCACACAGCCCTTACCATAGCACTGCAGGAACTTCGAGACCTAACTTAGGGACAAACCTAAAGCACTTCTGAATCCACCAGAGCAGCCCCTCTCCCACATTGCAGAGAGTGCATGCACACCTGCACTCCCACAAGCACACAAAGAGGCTCTAGGAGGGAAATTTCCCCTCCAAGCTACTGAAATACTCCTTTCACGTGCCTTGCCATCTTCTCAGCGGCCAAAGCCTGAGGCCTCGGGGAGCAGCAGGATCGGGGGCCCAGGAGCCGTGCTCCTTCGCGGATGCCCCGAGTGCAGCAAACGGGACAGCTGCCAGCTGGCAGAGGCCCCACGCACAGGGACTTTGCTGCTCACCACTGCTGCGGCCCAGCACCGCTGCCAGGGCCTCCTTTGGCACCCCTGCTTACAGGGCCCCAAGGCATGGCCTTTAGTCACAACAAGCCTTCAGCCTGGCCCACTTCTCATCGGCAGCTTTCCCTGAACACGGGACAACACCAATGTGATGCCATCCAGGCAAAAACAAATTTCAAAGTCTGTTCAACAGGCAAAAAAAGCAGGAGCACCTTAGAACACAGCACTTCCTGGCAGCACACAGCGTTTCTCAGAAGCTCCACAGCACCTCAGCCCCGCTGCCTTCGTCAAGGCCAAGGCCTCAGCAGCATTTCTCATATCATGTTGCAGCCTGAAAAAAGGGCAGGGGGGGATGCACCAGCACAAGCAGGGACATCACACCTGCCCACAGGCTCCCCATGCTCACATCCCATGGCATCCCGGGGCTCTCTCAGCTTCCAAAGACCTCTGAGGTCACGGGCTCTCACAGTGCCTCCATGGGGACATCCCACGTGTCTCTAAGTGCTAAGGAGCTCTTTTGCAACTGCCACTCCCTGGCCTTCCAGCGGGACATGCCAGGGCTCTCTCTATCTTCCTAAACAACACACACAACAAGGGCAATGCCAGGGCCTGCAGGGTAACATCCCGGCAATCTGCACACTGCTAAGGAGCCACGCTGTCACAGCAACTCACAGGGCATGGCCTGTGACATTCCCTCCGTCTCCCTGCTGCTGCTGGACAGCTCTGATGTCACAGGCACTCACCTCTGGCCCCTGCAGCCATTCCAGGCCTTTCCATGCTGCCAAAGCGCTCTGATGTCACAGACACGCACTGTGGCTTCATGGCCACATGCCAAGGCTCTCCAGGCTGCAAAAGAGCCCTTTAGCCACAGGCACTTACACAGGTGCCATGGGCACATCTTAGTGCTCCCTCTGCTCATAGGAACCCCGAGGTCACCAGATATCCTGGCGGCTCCGTGGCCACATCCCCAGGCTCTCCAGGCTGCTCAAGAGCTCTGATCTCACCTGCACTCACACAAGCTCCTCGGGGACATCTGTCGCTGCTGTGCTGGCAGATTCACACAAAGGCTCCCAGAGCAGCCTGGCCACTGAGTCACGAGGGCCAGAGAGCAGCCCTTGGCTTTCTCAACTCCTTCTCAGACACAGGAGCCTTGGCGGCGGCTGCATCCAATCCCAGCCTCACACTTAAAGCCAGTGCTTTAAGTAACTGTGTCCCGCAGCACTTACAAATGGCCCATCTGATCTATTCCTAGAAAAGCAGCTCTTCCCTAACACAAATGATTCGACACAGACAACTCAATCCCAATTACTGACCACTCCATAGAAAAGCTAAACCTACTCCTGGGAGCCTACACAGAGTACAATGGAGTGCACTCTATGAAAACAATAGGAAAGCAGTCATATCTTACAGCAAGCAAAAAAACCCAATTCCCAAGTAGAGCTCCATGTAACTCACCACACCAACACTCCTGGGCAGCTCTCTCTCCCTTCACCACCAAGAGTGCCCTTGCTTGCTGTCCACTTCCCCAGCACGAGCCCTCACACACTCCAAGGAGGAACACGCTAGAAAAACCTCCCCTAGGAAAGGGGACTGACTGCACATTGACACTCTCAAGGGACTGACTGTCAGGCAGACGCCTGCAACTCCCAGCAGCAGCTCAGCTGCCAAATCTTTGCCTCACTAGCAGCACCTTCATGCAGGCTTCCTTGCCAGAAGGACTTTCAGCAGAATTCAAGGCCAAAACAACACACGCTGGCCCTCTGAAAGACACCTGGAGACATTTGCAAATAGCACATGCTCCAAGTGCCTGGACCATGTTCCAAGGCAAAGCAGCCGGCCCAAAGCATCCTGCTACAACCTCCCAGGCGGCTCCCGACTGCTACAGAGCACTCAGCTCCAAAGCACTCCCAGGCCTTCCAGCCTCACAGCCCACAGGCCTACAGCCTTCTGCAGAGCCCTGAGCTCACCTGCACTCACACACCTACCATGGGCACCTGCCACAGCTCTCCGGCCATGAGAGACAGACGTGTGCTCTCAGGCACTCACAGCCATTCCAAGCTGACATCCCAGGGCCCTTTGATCTCATCAGGCACCGCTGCTATGGCACAGGCACTCCCTGCGCTTCCACGGGGCCATCCCAGGGCTCTCGAGGCTCCTCAAGAACACTGAGGGCACACACAACCCCAGCGGCTCCATAGGGACATGCCACGACTCTCCCATTTGACAAACCTCTCTGCACGCACATCACGGCCTTCAACAGGCTCTCAGGGCTGACAGCCCACAAGTCTCACGCTGCTAAGGTGCCGCCAGCTCACGGGCACTCACAGGGCCTCCATGGGGACATCCCTGCACCCTCCATCCTCCTCAAGAGCTGGCAAGTCCCTGACACTCACACTTGCCCCCTGGGCACACTCCAGCCATCTCCAGGCTGCCAAAGAGTCAGGAGGTCACATCTCGGCACAGGAACTCCCTGGGGACACGCCAGAGATATCCAGCTTTCAAAAGAGCACTGAGCTCACAGGCTGTCCCAGGACAGCCATAGGCACATGCCAGGAGTCCACACGCTGCCCAGAAGCCCTGGTGTCACAGGCACTCACTCCCAGCACCTCGGTGCTGACATCCCAGGCGGCTCCACGCTGCTAAAGAGATGTGATGGCACAGGCACTTTTACATCACTCCAAGAATCATAGGAAAGCTATCGGGAAAGAAAGATTTCATGGAAAAGCCACAGCAGGACAAGCTTCCTTGCTAAGCTTCACTCTACTACTTATACCATGCTTAAAGCACAGTGAGGAAAAGCAACAAACAAAAATCCAGAGTCAATCAATCCAAAATGAAATCAAACCCAAATTATCTCTGTCTGTCTGTCCGTGTGCGTGAGGCTGTGTCTCTAAAGAAGAGAAAGGGTCAGGATAAGAAGAACATGGCCCAAAGGCTCAAGAGCACTTCCCTTAAGAGCACTTCAGCTTGAGCAACACTTCACTTGATAACTCAAATTCAAATGAACAGCTTAGGGCAGGAACAGCAGTTAAGAGCATTTCAACTGAATTGGACTTCAACTACACAACGCTTCACTTAGAACTGAGCTGGAACCCAAGACCTCAGCAAAGGATCCACACAGCCCTTACCATAGCACTGCAGGAACTTCGAGACCTAACTTAGGGACAAACCTAAAGCACTTCTGAATCCACCAGAGCAGCCCCTCTCCCACATTGCAGAGAGTGCATGCACACCTGCACTCCCACAAGCACACAAAGAGGCTCTAGGAGGGAAATTTCCCCTCCAAGCTACTGAAATACTCCTTTCACGTGCCTTGCCATCTTCTCAGCGGCCAAAGCCTGAGGCCTCGGGGAGCAGCAGGATCGGGGGCCCAGGAGCCGTGCTCCTTCGCGGATGCCCCGAGTGCAGCAAACGGGACAGCTGCCAGCTGGCAGAGGCCCCACGCACAGGGACTTTGCTGCTCACCACTGCTGCGGCCCAGCACCGCTGCCAGGGCCTCCTTTGGCACCCCTGCTTACAGGGCCCCAAGGCATGGCCTTTAGTCACAACAAGCCTTCAGCCTGGCCCACTTCTCATCGGCAGCTTTCCCTGAACACGGGACAACACCAATGTGATGCCATCCAGGCAAAAACAAATTTCAAAGTCTGTTCAACAGGCAAAAAAAGCAGGAGCACCTTAGAACACAGCACTTCCTGGCAGCACACAGCGTTTCTCAGAAGCTCCACAGCACCTCAGCCCCGCTGCCTTCGTCAAGGCCAAGGCCTCAGCAGCATTTCTCATATCATGTTGCAGCCTGAAAAAAGGGCAGGGGGGGATGCACCAGCACAAGCAGGGACATCACACCTGCCCACAGGCTCCCCATGCTCACATCCCATGGCATCCCGGGGCTCTCTCAGCTTCCAAAGACCTCTGAGGTCACGGGCTCTCACAGTGCCTCCATGGGGACATCCCACGTGTCTCTAAGTGCTAAGGAGCTCTTTTGCAACTGCCACTCCCTGGCCTTCCAGCGGGACATGCCAGGGCTCTCTCTATCTTCCTAAACAACACACACAACAAGGGCAATGCCAGGGCCTGCAGGGTAACATCCCGGCAATCTGCACGCTGCTAAGGAGCCACGCTGTCACAGCAACTCACAGGGCATGGCCTGTGACATTCCCTCCGTCTCCCTGCTGCTGCTGGACAGCTCTGATGTCACAGGCACTCACCTCTGGCCCCTGCAGCCATTCCAGGCCTTTCCATGCTGCCAAAGCGCTCTGATGTCACAGACACGCACTGTGGCTTCATGGCCACATGCCAAGGCTCTCCAGGCTGCAAAAGAGCCCTTTAGCCACAGGCACTTACACAGGTGCCATGGGCACATCTTAGTGCTCCCTCTGCTCATAGGAACCCCGAGGTCACCAGATATCCTGGCGGCTCCGTGGCCACATCCCCAGGCTCTCCAGGCTGCTCAAGAGCTCTGATCTCACCTGCACTCACACAAGCTCCTCGGGGACATCTGTCGCTGCTGTGCTGGCAGATTCACACAAAGCCTCCCAGAGCAGCCTGGCCACTGAGTCACGAGGGCCAGAGAGCAGCCCTTGGCTTTCTCAACTCCTTCTCAGACACAGGAGCCTTGGCGGCGGCTGCATCCAATCCCAGCCTCACACTTAAAGCCAGTGCTTTAAGTAACTCTGTCCCGCAGCACTTACAAATGGCCCATCTGATCTATTCCTAGAAAAGCAGCTCTTCCCTAACACAAATGATTCGACACAGACAACTCAATCCCAATTACTGACCACTCCATAGAAAAGCTAAACCTACTCCTGGGAGCCTACACAGAGTACAATGGAGTGCACTCTATGAAAACAATAGGAAAGCAGTCATATCTTACAGCAAGCAAAAAAACCCAATTCCCAAGTAGAGCTCCATGTAACTCACCACACCAACACTCCTGGGCAGCTCTCTCTCCCTTCACCACCAAGAGTGCCCTTGCTTGCTGTCCACTTCCCCAGCACGAGCCCTCACACACTCCAAGGAGGAACACGCTAGAAAAACCTCCCCTAGGAAAGGGGACTGACTGCACATTGACACTCTCAAGGGACTGACTGTCAGGCAGACGCCTGCAACTCCCAGCAGCAGCTCAGCTGCCAAATCTTTGCCTCACTAGCAGCACCTTCATGCAGGCTTCCTTGCCAGAAGGACTTTCAGCAGAATTCAAGGCCAAAACAACACACGCTGGCCCTCTGAAAGACACCTGGAGACATTTGCAAATAGCACATGCTCCAAGTGCCTGGACCACGTTCCAAGGCAAAGCAGCCGGCCCAAAGCATCCTGCTACAACCTCCCAGGCGGCTCCCGACTGCTACAGAGCACTCAGCTCCAAAGCACTCCCAGGCCTTCCAGCCTCACAGCCCACAGGCCTACAGCCTTCTGCAGAGCCCTGAGCTCACCTGCACTCACACACCTACCATGGGCACCTGCCACAGCTCTCCGGCCATGAGAGACAGACGTGTGCTCTCAGGCACTCACAGCCATTCCAAGCTGACATCCCAGGGCCCTTTGATCTCATCAGGCACCGCTGCTATGTCACAGGCACTCCCTGCGCTTCCACGGGGCCATCCCAGGGCTCTCGAGGCTCCTCAAGAACACTGAGGGCACACACAACCCCAGCGGCTCCATAGGGACATGCCACGACTCTCCCATTTGACAAACCTCTCTGCACGCACATCACGGCCTTCAACAGGCTCTCAGGGCTGACAGCCCACGAGTCTCACGCTGCTAAGGTGCCGCCAGCTCACGGCCACTCACAGGGCCTCCATGGGGACATCCCTGCACCCTCCATCCTCCTCAAGAGCTGGCAAGTCCCTGACACTCACACTTGCCCCCTGGGCACACTCCAGCCATCTCCAGGCTGCCAAAGAGCCAGCAGGTCACATCTTGGCACAGGAACTCCCTGGGGACACGCCAGAGCTATCCAGCTTTCAAAAGAACACTGAGCTCACAGGCCGTCCCAGGACAGCCATAGGAACACGCCAGCAGTCCGCACGCTGCCCAGAAGCCCTGGTGTCACAGGCACTCACTCCCAGCACCTCGGTGCTGACATCCCAGGTGGCTCCACGCTGCTAAAGAGATGTGATGGCACAGGCACTTTTACATCACTCCAAGAATCATAGGAAAGCTATCGGGAAAGAAAGATTTCATGGAAAAGCCACAGCAGGACAAGCTTCCTTGCCAAGCTTCACTCACTCACTAAAGAGATGTGATGGCACAGGCACTTGCACATCACTCAAAGAATCATAGGAAAGCTATCGGGAAAGAAAGATTTCATAGCAAAGCCACAGCAGGACAAGCTTCCTTGCCAAGCTCCACTCTACTACCTACACCATGCTTAAGGCACAGCGAGGAAATGAAACAAAATAAATCCAATCAATCCAAAATGAAATTAAACCAAAATTACCTATGTCTGTCTGTCTGTGTCTGTGTATGTGTGCGAGTGTCTCCAAAGGAGAGAAAGTGTCGGGATTACAAGAACACGCTTGAAAGGCTCAAGAGCACTTCACTTAACAGTACGTCCATTTGAGCAACATTTAAATTTCTACCTTCAAATTAACCACCTAGCAGAGGAACAACACTTAACAGCATTTAATCCTAAACATATTTCAAGTTAATAAGACTTCACATAGAAATGAACTCAAGCCCAACACCTCAGAAAAGGACCCCCACAGGATTTACCATCTCTCAATAGTAATTTTACTTACAGGCAGAACTTCCTTGCGCTTCTAAACTACTTCAGAATCCAGGAGAGCAGCCCCTCTGCCACATTCCGGAGAGGACACGCACACTGGCACGCAATGTTTACCATTCAGGCAAAAACAAGGCTGTTTTTTTCCAAGGCTGTTACGATAAAAAAAAAAACAAAACAGGACCACGTTAGACAGCAGCACTTCCTGGGAGCACACAGTGTTTCTCATAAGCTCAAGAGCTGCTCAGCCAAGCTGCAGTTCCTCAAGGCCGATGCCTAAGGAGCATTTCTCAGATCATGGTGGGGCTCAAAAAGGGGAGGAGAGAGGAATGCACCACCACAAGCTGGGAGATCAAATTTCATTACATGCCCCCCTGCTGACATCCCATTTCATCACAGCTGTCTTAAGCCTCCATAGACTTCTGAGCTCACAGGCACTCACAGGGCCTCCATGGGGACATCTCTGCACTCTCCATCCTCCTCAAGAGCTGGCAAGTCCCTGACACTCACACTTGCCCCCTGGGCACACTCCAGCCATCTCCAGGCTGCCAAAGAGCCAGCAGGTCCCATCTTGGCACAGGAACTCCCTGGGGACATGCCAGAGCTATCCAGCTTTCAAAAGAGCACTGAGCTCACAGGCTGTCCCAGGACAGCCATAGGCACACGCCAGGAGTCCACACGCTGCCCAGAAGCCCTGGTGTCACAAGCAATCACTCACAGCACCTCGGTGCTGACATCCCAGGCGGCTCCATGCTGCTAAAGAGATGTGATGGCACAGGCACTTGCACATCACTCAAGAGAATCACGGGAAAGCTATTAGGAAAGAAAGATTTCATAGCAAAGCCACAGCAGGACAAGCTTCCTTGCCAAGCTTCACTCTACTACTTATACCATGCTCAAAGCACAGCGAGGAAAAGCAACAAACAAAAATCCAGAGTCAATCAATCCAAAATGAAATCAAACCCAAATTATCTATGTCTGTCTGTCAGCGTGTGTGAGGCTGTGTCTCTAAAGAAGAGAAAGGGGCAGGATAAGAAGAACATGGCCCAAAGGCTCAAGAGCACTTCCCTTAAGAGCACTTCAGCTTGAGCAACATTTCACTTGATAACTCAAATTCAAATCAACAACTTAGGGCAGGAACAGCAGTTCAGGGCATTTCAACTGAACTGGACTTCAACTACACAACGCTTCACTTAGAACTGAGCTGGAACCCAAGACCTCAGCAAAGGATCCACACAGCCCTTACCATAGCACTGCAGGAACTTCAAGACCTAACTTAGGGACAAACCTAAAGCACTTCTGAATCCACCAGAGCAGCCCCTCTCCCACATTGCAGAGAGCGCATGCACACCTGCACTCCCACAAGCACACAAAGAGGCTCTACGAGGCAAAATTCCCCTCCAAGCTACTGAAATACTCCTTTCACGTGCCTTGCCATCTTCTCAGCGGCCAAAGCCTGAGGCCTCGGGGAGCAGCAGGATCGGGGGCCCAGGAGCCGTGCTCATTTGCAGATCCCCCGAGTGCAGCAAACGGGACAGCTGCCGGCTGGCAGAGGCCCCACGCACAGGGACTTTGCTGCTCACCGCTGCTGCGGCCCAGCACAGCTGCCAGGGCCTCCTTTGGCACCCCTGCTTACAGGGCCCCAAGGCATGGCCTTTAGTCACAACAAGCCTTCAGCCTGGCCCCACTTCTCATCGGCAGCTTTCCCTGAACACGGGACAACACCAATGTGATGCCATCCAGGCAAAAACAAATTTCAAAGTCTGTTCAACAAGCAAAAAAAGCAGGAGCACCTTAGAACACAGCACTTCCTGGCAGCACACAGCGTTTCTCAGAAGCTCCACAGCACCTCAGCCCCGCTGCATTCGTCAAGGCCAAGGCCTCAGCAGCATTTCTCATATCATGCTGCAGCCTGAAAAAAGGGCAGGGGGGGATGCACCAGCACAAGCAGGGAGATCACACCTGCCCACAGGCTCCCCATGCTCACATCCCATGGCATCCCGGGGCTCTCTCAGCTTCCAAAGACCTCTGAGGTCACGGGCTCTCACAGTGCCTCCATGGGGACATCCCACGTGTCTCTAAGTGCTAAGGAGCTCTTTTGCAACTGCCACTCCCTGGCCTTCCAGCAGGACATGCCAGGGCTCTCTCTATCTTCCTAAACAACACACACGACCAGGGCAATGCCAGGGCCTGCAGGGTAACATCCCGGCAATCTGCACGCTGCTAAGGAGCCACGCTGTCACAGCAACTCACAGGGCATGGCCTGTGACATTCCCTCCGTCTCCCTGCTGCTGCTGGACAGCTCTGATGTCACAGGCACTCACCTCTGGCCCCTGCAGCCATTCCAGGCCTTTCCATGCTGCCAAAGCGCTCTGATGTCACAGACACGCACTGTGGCTTCATGGCCACATGCCAAGGCTCTCCAGGCTGCAAAAGAGCCCTTTAGCCACAGGCACTTACACAGGTGCCATGGGCACATCTTAGTGCTCCCTCTGCTCATAGGAACCCCGAGGTCACCAGATATCCTGGCGGCTCCGTGGCCACATCCCCAGGCTCTCCAGGCTGCTCAAGAGCTCTGATCTCACCTGCACTCACACAAGCTCCTCGGGGACATCTGTCGCTGCTGTGCTGGCAGATTCACACAAAGCCTCCCAGAGCAGCCTGGCCACTGAGTCACGAGGGCCAGAGAGCAGCCCTTGGCTTTCTCAACTCCTTCTCAGGCACAGGAGCCTTGGCGGCGGCTGCATCCAATCCCAGCCTCACACTTAAAGCCAGTGCTTTAAGTAACTGTGTCCCGCAGCACTTACAAATGGCCCATCTGATCTATTCCTAGAAAAGCAGCTCTTCCCTAACACAAATGATTCGACACAGACAACTCAATCCCAATTACTGACCACTCCATAGAAAAGCTAAACCTACTCCTGGGAGCCTACACAGAGTACAATGGAGTGCACTCTATGAAAACAATAGGAAAGCAGTCATATCTTACAGCAAGCAAAAAAACCCAATTCCCAAGTAGAGCTCCATGTAACTCACCACACCAACACTCCTGGGCAGCTCTCTCTCCCTTCACCACCAAGAGTGCCCTTGCTTGCTGTCCACTTCCCCAGCAGGAGCCCTCACACACTCCAAGGAGGAACACGCTAGAAAAACCTCCCCTAGGAAAGGGGACTGACTGCACATTGACACTCTCAAGGGACTGACTGTCAGGCAGACGCCTGCAACTCCCGGCAGCAGCTCAGCTGCCAAATCTTTGCCTCACTAGCAGCACCTTCATGCAGGCTTCCTTGCCAGAAGGACTTTCAGCAGAATTCAAGGCCAAAACAACACACGCTGGCCCTCTGAAAGACACCTGGAGACATTTGCAAATAGCACATGCTCCAAGTGCCTGGACCATGTTCCAAGGCAAAGCAGCCGGCCCAAAGCATCCTGCTACAACCTCCCAGGCGGCTCCCGACTGCTACAGAGCACTCAGCTCCAAAGCACTCCCAGGCCTTCCAGCCTCACAGCCCACAGGCCTACAGCCTTCTGCAGAGCCCTGAGCTCACCTGCACTCACACACCTACCATGGGCACCTGCCACAGCTCTCCGGCCATGAGAGACAGACGTGTGCTCTCAGGCACTCACAGCCATTCCAAGCTGACATCCCAGGGCCCTTTGATCTCATCAGGCACCGCTGCTATGGCACAGGCACTCCCTGCGCTTCCACGGGGCCATCCCAGGGCTCTCGAGGCTCCTCAAGAACACTGAGGGCACACACAACCCCAGCGGCTCCATAGGGACATGCCACGACTCTCCCATTTGACAAACCTCTCTGCACGCACATCACGGCCTTCAACAGGCTCTCAGGGCTGACAGCCCACGAGTCTCACGCTGCTAAGGTGCCGCCAGCTCACGGGCACTCACAGGGCCTCCATGGGGACATCCCTGCACCCTCCATCCTCCTCAAGAGTGGGCAAGTCCCTGACACTCACACTTGCCCCCTGGGCACACTCCAGCCATCTCCAGGCTGCCAAAGAGCCAGCAGGTCACATCTTGGCACAGGAACTCCCTGGGGACACGCCAGAGCTATCCAGCTTTCAAAAGAACACTGAGCTCACAGGCCGTCCCAGGACAGCCATAGGAACACGCCAGCAGTCCGCACGCTGCCCAGAAGCCCTGGTGTCACAGGCACTCACTCCCAGCACCTCGGTGCTGACATCCCAGGTGGCTCCACGCTGCTAAAGAGATGTGATGGCACAGGCACTTTTACATCACTCCAAGAATCATAGGAAAGCTATCGGGAAAGAAAGATTTCATGGAAAAGCCACAGCAGGACAAGCTTCCTTGCCAAGCTTCACTCACTCACTAAAGAGATGTGATGGCACAGGCACTTGCACATCACTCAAAGAATCATAGGAAAGCTATCGGGAAAGAAAGATTTCATAGCAAAGCCACAGCAGGACAAGCTTCCTTGCCAAGCTCCACTCTACTACCTACACCATGCTTAAGGCACAGCGAGGAAATGAAACAAAATAAATCCAATCAATCCAAAATGAAATTAAACCAAAATTACCTATGTCTGTCTGTCTGTGTATGTGTGCGAGTGTCTCCAAAGGAGAGAAAGTGTCGGGATTACAAGAACACGCTTGAAAGGCTCAAGAGCACTTCACTTAACAGTACGTCCATTTGAGCAACATTTAAATTTCTACCTTCAAATTAACCACCTAGCAGAGGAACAACACTTAACAGCATTTAATCCTAACCATATTTCAAGTTAATAAGACTTCACATAGAAATGAACTCAAGCCCAACACCTCAGAAAAGGACCCCCACAGGATTTACCATCTCTCAATAGTAATTTTACTTACAGGCAGAACTTCCTTGCACTTCTAAACTACTTCAGAATCCAGGAGAGCAGCCCCTCTGCCACATTCCGGAGAGGACACGCACACTGGCACGCAATGTTTACCATTCAGGCAAAAACAAGGCTGTTTTTTTCCAAGGCTGTTACGATAAAAAAAAAACAAAACAGGACCACGTTAGACAGCAGCACTTCCTGGCAGCACACAGTGTTTCTCAGAAGCTCAAGAGCTGCTCAGCCAAGCTGCAGTTCCTCAAGGCCGATGCCTAAGGAGCATTTCTCAGATCATGGTGGGGCTCAAAAAGGGGAGGAGAGAGGAATGCACCACCACAAGCTGGGAGATCAAATTTCATTACATGCCCCCCTGCTGACATCCCATTTCATCACAGCTGTCTTAAGCCTCCATAGACTTCTGAGCTCACAGGCACTCACAGGGCCTCCATGGGGACATCTCTGCACTCTCCATCCTCCTCAAGAGCTGGCAAGTCCCTGACACTCACACTTGCCCCCTGGGCACACTCCAGCCATCTCCAGGCTGCCAAAGAGCCAGCAGGTCCCATCTTGGCACAGGAACTCCCTGAGGACACGCCAGAGCTATCCAGCTTTCAAAAGAACACTGAGCTCACAGGCTGTCCCAGGACAGCCATAGGCACACGCCAGGAGTCCACACGCTGCCCAGAAGCCCTGGTGTCACAAGCAATCACTCACAGCACCTCGGTGCTGACATCCCAGGCGGCTCCACGCTGCTAAAGAGATGTGATGGCACAGGCACTTGCACATCACTCAAGAGAATCACGGGAAAGCTATTAGGAAAGAAAGATTTCATAGCAAAGCCACAGCAGGACAAGCTTCCTTGCCAAGCTTCACTCTACTACTTATACCATGCTCAAAGCACAGCGAGGAAAAGCAACAAACAAAAATCCAGAGTCAATCAATCCAAAATGAAATCAAACCCAAATTATCTCTGTCTGTCTGTCCGTGTGTGTGAGGCTGTGTCTCTAAAGAAGAGAAAGGGTCAGGATAAGAAGAACATGGCCCAAAGGCTCAAGAGCACTTCCCTTAAGAGCACTTCAGCTTGAGCAACATTTCACTTGATAACTCAAATTCAAATCAACAACTTAGGGCAGGAACAGCAGTTAAGAGCATTTCAACTGAACTGGACTTCAACTACACAACGCTTCACTTAGAACTGAGCTGGAACCCAAGACCTCAGCAAAGGATCCACACAGCCCTTACCATAGCACTGCAGGAACTTCGAGACCTAACTTAGGGACAAACCTAAAGCACTTCTGAATCCACCAGAGCAGCCCCTCTCCCACATTGCAGAGAGCGCATGCACACCTGCACTCCCACAAGCACACAAAGAGGCTCTACGAGGCAAAATTCCCCTCCAAGCTACTGAAATACTCCTTTCACGTGCCTTGCCATCTTCTCAGCGGCCAAAGCCTGAGGCCTCCGGGAGCGGCAGGATCAGGGGCCCAGGAGCCGTGCTCATTTGCGGATGCCCCGAGTGCAGCAAACGGGACAGCTGCCGGCTGGCAGAGGCCCCACGCACAGGGCCTTTGCTGCTCACCGCTGCTGCGGCCCAGCACAGCTGCCAGGGCCTCCTTTGGCACCCCTGCTTACAGGGCCCCAAGGCATGGCCTTTAGTCACAACAAGCCTTCAGCCTGGCCCCACTTCTCATCGGCAGCTTTCCCTGAACACGGGACAACACCAATGTGATGCCATCCAGGCAAAAACAAATTTCAAAGTCTGTTCAACAAGCAAAAAAAGCAGGAGCACCTTAGAACACAGCACTTCCTGGCAGCACACAGCGTTTCTCAGAAGCTCCACAGCACCTCAGCCCCGCTGCCTTCGTCAAGGCCAAGGCCTCAGCAGCATTTCTCATATCATGCTGCAGCCTGAAAAAAGGGCAGGGGGGGATGCACCAGCACAAGCAGGGACATCACACCTGCCCACAGGCTCCCCATGCTCACATCCCATGGCATCCCGGGGCTCTCTCAGCTTCCAAAGACCTCTGAGGTCACGGGCTCTCACAGTGCCTCCATGGGGACATCCCACGTGTCTCTAAGTGCTAAGGAGCTCTTTTGCAACTGCCACTCCCTGGCCTTCCAGCAGGACATGCCAGGGCTCTCTCTATCTTCCTAAACAACACACACGACCAGGGCAATGCCAGGGCCTGCAGGGTAACATCCCGGCAATCTGCACGCTGCTAAGGAGCCATGCTGTCACAGCAACTCACAGGGCATGGCCTGTGACATTCCCTCCGTCTCCCTGCTGCTGCTGGACAGCTCTGATGTCACAGGCACTCACCTCTGGCCCCTGCAGCCATTCCAGGCCTTTCCATGCTGCCAAAGCGCTCTGATGTCACAGACACGCACTGTGGCTTCATGGCCACATGCCAAGGCTCTCCAGGCTGCAAAAGAGCCCTTTAGCCACAGGCACTTACACAGGTGCCATGGGCACATCTTAGTGCTCCCTCTGCTCATAGGAACCCCGAGGTCACCAGATATCCTGGCGGCTCCGTGGCCACATCCCCAGGCTCTCCAGGCTGCTCAAGAGCTCTGATCTCACCTGCACTCACACAAGCTCCTCGGGGACATCTGTCGCTGCTGTGCTGGCAGATTCACACAAAGCCTCCCAGAGCAGCCTGGCCACTGAGTCACGAGGGCCAGAGAGCAGCCCTTGGCTTTCTCAACTCCTTCTCAGACACAGGAGCCTTGGCGGCGGCTGCATCCAATCCCAGCCTCACACTTAAAGCCAGTGCTTTAAGTAACTCTGTCCCGCAGCACTTATAAATGGCCCATCTGATCTATTCCTAGAAAAGCAGCTCTTCCCTAACACAAATGATTCGACACAGACAACTCAATCCCAATTACTGACCACTCCATAGAAAAGCTAAACCTACTCCTGGGAGGCTACACAGAGTACAATGGAGTGCATTCTACGAAAACAATAGGAAAGCAGTCATATATTACAGCAAGCAAAAAAACCCAATTCCCAAGTAGAGCTCCATGTAACTCACCACACCAACACTCCTGGGCAGCTCTCTCTCCCTTCACCACCAAGAGTGCCCTTGCTTGCTGTCCACTTCCCCAGCAGGAGCCCTCACACACTCCAAGGAGGAACACGCTAGAAAAACCTCCCCTAGGAAAGGGGACTGACTGCACATTGACACTCTCAAGGGACTGACTGTCAGGCAGACGCCTGCAACTCCCGGCAGCAGCTCAGCTGCCAAATCTTTGCCTCACTAGCAGCACCTTCATGCAGGCTTCCTTGCCAGAAGGACTTTCAGCAGAATTCAAGGCCAAAACAACACACGCTGGCCCTCTGAAAGACACCTGGAGACATTTGCAAATAGCACATGCTCCAAGTGCCTGGACCACGTTCCAAGGCAAAGCAGCCGGCCCAAAGCATCCTGCTACAACCTCCCAGGCGGCTCCCGACTGCTACAGAGCACTCAGCTCCAAAGCATTCCCAGGCCTTCCAGCCTCACAGCCCACAGGCCTACAGCCTTCTGCAGAGCCCTGAGCTCACCTGCACTCACACACCTACCATGGGCACCTGCCACAGCTCTCCGGCCATGAGAGACAGACGTGTGCTCTCAGGCACTCACAGCCATTCCAAGCTGACATCCCAGGGCCCTTTGATCTCATCAGGCACCGCTGCTATGTCACAGGCACTCCCTGCGCTTCCACGGGGCCATCCCAGGGCTCTCGAGGCTCCTCAAGAACACTGAGGGCACACACAACCCCAGCGGCTCCATAGGGACATGCCACGACTCTCCCATTTGACAAACCTCTCTGCACGCACATCACGGCCTTCAACAGGCTCTCAGGGCTGACAGCCCACGAGTCTCACGCTGCTAAGGTGCCGCCAGCTCACGGGCACTCACAGGGCCTCCATGGGGACATCCCTGCACCCTCCATCCTCCTCAAGAGTGGGCAAGTCCCTGACACTCACACTTGCCCCCTGGGCACACTCCAGCCATCTCCAGGCTGCCAAAGAGCCAGCAGGTCACATCTTGGCACAGGAACTCCCTGGGGACACGCCAGAGCTATCCAGCTTTCAAAAGAACACTGAGCTCACAGGCCGTCCCAGGACAGCCATAGGAACACGCCAGCAGTCCGCACGCTGCCCAGAAGCCCTGGTGTCACAGGCACTCACTCCCAGCACCTCGGTGCTGACATCCCAGGTGGCTCCACGCTGCTAAAGAGATGTGATGGCACAGGCACTTTTACATCACTCCAAGAATCATAGGAAAGCTATCGGGAAAGAAAGATTTCATGGAAAAGCCACAGCAGGACAAGCTTCCTTGCCAAGCTTCACTCACTCACTAAAGAGATGTGATGGCACAGGCACTTGCACATCACTCAAAGAATCATAGGAAAGCTATCGGGAAAGAAAGATTTCATAGCAAAGCCACAGCAGGACAAGCTTCCTTGCCAAGCTCCACTCTACTACCTACACCATGCTTAAGGCACAGCGAGGAAATGAAACAAAATAAATCCAATCAATCCAAAATGAAATTAAACCAAAATTACCTATGTCTGTCTGTCTGTGTCTGTGTATGTGTGCGAGTGTCTCCAAAGGAGAGAAAGTGTCGGGATTACAAGAACACACTTGAAAGGCTCAAGAGCACTTCACTTAACAGTACGTCCATTTGAGCAACATTTAAATTTCTACCTTCAAATTAACCACCTAGCAGAGGAACAACACTTAACAGCACTTAATCCTAACCATATTTCAAGTTAATAAGACTTCACATAGAAATGAACTCAAGCCCAACACCTCAGAAAAGGACCCCACAGGATTTACCATCTCTCAATAGTAATTTTACTTACAGGCAGAACTTCCTTGCACTTCTAAACTACTTCAGAATCCAGGAGAGCAGCCCCTCTGCCACATTCCGGAGAGGACACGCACACTGGCACGCAATGTTTACCATTCAGGCAAAAACAAGGCTGTTTTTTTCCAAGGCTGTTACGATAAAAAAAAAACAAAACAGGACCACGTTAGACAGCAGCACTTCCTGGGAGCACACAGTGTTTCTCATAAGCTCAAGAGCTGCTCAGCCAAGCTGCAGTTCCTCAAGGCCGATGCCTAAGGAGCATTTCTCAGATCATGGTGGGGCTCAAAAAGGGGAGGAGAGAGGAATGCACCACCACAAGCTGGGAGATCAAATTTCATTACATGCCCCCTGCTGACATCCCATTTCATCACAGCTGTCTTAAGCCTCCATAGACTTCTGAGCTCACAGGCACTCACAGGGCCTCCATGGGGACATCTCTGCACTCTCCATCCTCCTCAAGAGCTGGCAAGTCCCTGACACTCACACTTGCCCCCTGGGCACACTCCAGCCATCTCCAGGCTGCCAAAGAGCCAGCAGGTCCCATCTTGGCACAGGAACTCCCTGGGGACATGCCAGAGCTATCCAGCTTTCAAAAGAACACTGAGCTCACAGGCTGTCCCAGGACAGCCATAGGCACACGCCAGGAGTCCACACGCTGCCCAGAAGCCCTGGTGTCACAAGCAATCACTCACAGCACCTCGGTGCTGACATCCCAGGCGGCTCCACGCTGCTAAAGAGATGTGATGGCACAGGCACTTGCACATCACTCAAGAGAATCACGGGAAAGCTATTAGGAAAGAAAGATTTCATAGCAAAGCCACAGCAGGACAAGCTTCCTTGCCAAGCTTCACTCTACTACTTATACCATGCTCAAAGCACAGCGAGGAAAAGCAACAAACAAAAATCCAGAGTCAATCAATCCAAAATGAAATCAAACCCAAATTATCTATGTCTGTCTGTCCGTGTGTGTGAGGCTGTGTCTCTAAAGAAGAGAAAGGGTCAGGATAAGAAGAACATGGCCCAAAGGCTCAAGAGCACTTCCCTTAAGAGCACTTCAGCTTGAGCAACATTTCACTTGATAACTCAAATTCAAATCAACAACTTAGGGCAGGAACAGCAGTTAAGAGCATTTCAACTGAACTGGACTTCAACTACACAACGCTTCACTTAGAACTGAGCTGGAACCCAAGACCTCAGCAAAGGATCCACACAGCCCTTACCATAGCACTGCAGGAACTTCGAGACCTAACTTAGGGACAAACCTAAAGCACTTCTGAATCCACCAGAGCAGCCCCTCTCCCACATTGCAGAGAGCGCATGCACACCTGCACTCCCACAAGCACACAAAGAGGCTCTACGAGGCAAAATTCCCCTCCAAGCTACTGAAATACTCCTTTCACGTGCCTTGCCATCTTCTCAGCGGCCAAAGCCTGAGGCCTCCGGGAGCGGCAGGATCGGGGGCCCAGGAGCCGTGCTCCTTCGCGGATCCCCCGAGTGCAGCAAACGGGACAGCTGCCGGTTGGCAGAGGCCCCACGCACAGGGACTTTGCTGCTCACCGCTGCTGCGGCCCAGCACAGCTGCCAGGGCCTCCTTTGGCACCCCTGCTTACAGGGCCCCAAGGCATGGCCTTTAGTCACAACAAGCCTTCAGCCTGGCCCCACTTCTCATCGGCAGCTTTCCCTGAACACGGGACAACACCAATGTGATGCCATCCAGGCAAAAACAAATTTCAAAGTCTGTTCAACAAGCAAAAAAAGCAGGAGCACCTTAGAACACAGCACTTCCTGGCAGCACACAGCGTTTCTCAGAAGCTCCACAGCACCTCAGCCCCGCTGCCTTCGTCAAGGCCAAGGCCTCAGCAGCATTTCTCATATCATGCTGCAGCCTGAAAAAAGGGCAGGGGGGGATGCACCAGCACAAGCAGGGAGATCACACCTGCCCACAGGCTCCCCATGCTCACATCCCATGGCATCCCGGGGCTCTCTCAGCTTCCAAAGACCTCTGAGGTCACGGGCTCTCACAGTGCCTCCATGGGGACATCCCGCGTGTCTCTAAGTGCTAAGGAGCTCTTTTGCAACTGCCACTCCCTGGCCTTCCAGCAGGACATGCCAGGGCTCTCTCTATCTTCCTAAACAACACACACGACCAGGGCAATGCCAGGGCCTGCAGGGTAACATCCCGGCAATCTGCACGCTGCTAAGGAGCCACGCTGTCACAGCAACTCACAGGGCATGGCCTGTGACATTCCCTCCGTCTCCCTGCTGCTGCTGGACAGTTGTGATGTCACAGGCACTCACCTCTGGCCCCTGCAGCCATTCCAGGCCTTTCCATGCTGCCAAAGCGCTCTGATGTCACAGACACGCACTGTGGCTTCATGGCCACATGCCAAGGCTCTCCAGGCTGCAAAAGAGCCCTTTAGCCACAGGCACTTACACAGGTGCCATGGGCACATCTTAGTGCTCCCTCTGCTCATAGGAACCCCGAGGTCACCAGATAGCCTGGCGGCTCCGTGGCCACATCCCCAGGCTCTCCAGGCTGCTCAAGAGCTCTGATCTCACCTGCACTCACACAAGCTCCTCGGGGACATCTGTCGCTGCTGTGCTGGCAGATTCACTCAAAGGCTCCCAGAGCAGCCTGGCCACTGAGTCACGAGGGCCAGAGAGCAGCCCTTGGCTTTCTCAACTCCTTCTCAGACACAGGAGCCTTGGCGGCGGCTGCATCCAATCCCAGCCTCACACTTAAAGCCAGTGCTTTAAGTAACTCTGTCCCGCAGCACTTATAAATGGCCCATCTGATCTATTCCTAGAAAAGCAGCTCTTCCCTAACACAAATGATTCGACACAGACAACTCAATCCCAATTACTGACCACTCCATAGAAAAGCTAAACCTACTCCTGGGAGCCTACACAGAGTACAATGGAGTGCATTCTACGAAAACAATAGGAAAGCAGTCATATCTTACAGCAAGCAAAAAAACCCAATTCCCAAGTAGAGCTCCATGTAACTCACCACACCAACACTCCTGGGCAGCTCTCTCTCCCTTCACCACCAAGAGTGCCCTTGCTTGCTGTCCACTTCCCCAGCAGGAGCCCTCACACACTCCAAGGAGGAACACGCTAGAAAAACCTCCCCTAGGAAAGGGGACTGACTGCACATTGACACTCTCAAGGGACTGACTGTCAGGCAGACGCCTGCAACTCCCGGCAGCAGCTCAGCTGCCAAATCTTTGCCTCACTAGCAGCACCTTCATGCAGGCTTCCTTGCCAGAAGGACTTTCAGCAGAATCCAAGGCCAAAACAACACACGCTGGCCCTCTGAAAGACACCTGGAGACATTTGCAAATAGCACATGCTCCAAGTGCCTGCACCACGTTCCAAGGCAAAGCAGCCGGCCCAAAGCATCCTGCTACAACCTCCCAGGCGGCTCCCGACTGCTACAGAGCACTCAGCTCCAAAGCATTCCCAGGCCTTCCAGCCTCACAGCCCACAGGCCTACAGCCTTCTGCAGAGCCCTGAGCTCACCTGCACTCACACACCTACCATGGGCACCTGCCACAGCTCTCCGGCCATGAGAGACAGACGTGTGCTCTCAGGCACTCACAGCCATTCCAAGCTGACATCCCAGGGCCCTTTGATCTCATCAGGCACCGCTGCTATGTCACAGGCACTCCCTGCGCTTCCACGGGGCCATCCCAGGGCTCTCGAGGCTCCTCAAGAACACTGAGGGCACACACAACCCCAGCGGCTCCATAGGGACATGCCACGACTCTTCCATTTGACAAACCTCTCTGCACGCACATCACGGCCTTCAACAGGCTCTCAGGGCTGACAGCCCACGAGTCTCACGCTGCTAAGGTGCCGCCAGCTCACGGGCACTCACAGGGCCTCCATGGGGACATCCCTGCACTCTCCATCCTCCTCAAGAGTGGGCAAGTCCCTGACACTCACACTTGCCCCCTGGGCACACTCCAGCCATCTCCAGGCTGCCAAAGAGCCAGCAGGTCACATCTTGGCACAGGAACTCCCTGGGGACACGCCAGAGCTATCCAGCTTTCAAAAGAACACTGAGCTCACAGGCCGTCCCAGGACAGCCATAGGAACACGCCAGCAGTCCGCACGCTGCCCAGAAGCCCTGGTGTCACAGGCACTCACTCCCAGCACCTCGGTGCTGACATCCCAGGTGGCTCCACGCTGCTAAAGAGATGTGATGGCACAGGCACTTTTACATCACTCCAAGAATCATAGGAAAGCTATCGGGAAAGAAAGATTTCATGGAAAAGCCACAGCAGGACAAGCTTCCTTGCCAAGCTTCACTCACTCACTAAAGAGATGTGATGGCACAGGCACTTGCACATCACTCAAAGAATCATAGGAAAGCTATCGGGAAAGAAAGATTTCATAGCAAAGCCACAGCAGGACAAGCTTCCTTGCCAAGCTCCACTCTACTACCTACACCATGCTTAAGGCACAGCGAGGAAATGAAACAAAATAAATCCAATCAATCCAAAATGAAATTAAACCAAAATTACCTATGTCTGTCTGTCTGTGTCTGTGTATGTGTGCGAGTGTCTCCAAAGGAGAGAAAGTGTCGGGATTACAAGAACACACTTGAAAGGCTCAAGAGCACTTCACTTAACAGTACGTCCATTTGAGCAACATTTAAATTTCTACCTTCAAATTAACCACCTAGCAGAGGAACAACACTTAACAGCATTTAATCCTAACCATATTTCAAGTTAATAAGACTTCACATAGAAATGAACTCAAGCCCAACACCTCAGAAAAGGACCCCCACAGGATTTACCATCTCTCAATAGTAATTTTACTTACAGGCAGAACTTCCTTGCACTTCTAAACTACTTCAGAATCCAGGAGAGCAGCCCCTCTGCCACATTCCGGAGAGGACACGCACACTGGCACGCAATGTTTACCATTCAGGCAAAAACAAGGCTGTTTTTTTCCAAGGCTGTTACGATAAAAAAAAAACAAAACAGGACCACGTTAGACAGCAGCACTTCCTGGGAGCACACAGTGTTTCTCATAAGCTCAAGAGCTGCTCAGCCAAGCTGCAGTTCCTCAAGGCCGATGCCTAAGGAGCATTTCTCAGATCATGGTGGGGCTCAAAAAGGGGAGGAGAGAGGAATGCACCACCACAAGCTGGGAGATCAAATTTCATTACATGCCCCCCTGCTGACATCCCATTTCATCACAGCTGTCTTAAGCCTCCATAGACTTCTGAGCTCACAGGCACTCACAGGGCCTCCATGGGGACATCTCTGCACTCTCCATCCTCCTCAAGAGCTGGCAAGTCCCTGACACTCACACTTGCCCCCTGGGCACACTCCAGCCATCTCCAGGCTGCCAAAGAGCCAGCAGGTCCCATCTTGGCACAGGAACTCCCTGGGGACATGCCAGAGCTATCCAGCTTTCAAAAGAACACTGAGCTCACAGGCTGTCCCAGGACAGCCATAGGCACACGCCAGGAGTCCACACGCTGCCCAGAAGCCCTGGTGTCACAAGCAATCACTCACAGCACCTCGGTGCTGACATCCCAGGCGGCTCCACGCTGCTAAAGAGATGTGATGGCACAGGCACTTGCACATCACTCAAGAGAATCACGGGAAAGCTATTAGGAAAGAAAGATTTCATAGCAAAGCCACAGCAGGACAAGCTTCCTTGCCAAGCTTCACTCTACTACTTATACCATGCTCAAAGCACAGCGAGGAAAAGCAACAAACAAAAATCCAGAGTCAATCAATCCAAAATGAAATCAAACCCAAATTATCTATGTCTGTCTGTCCGTGTGTGTGAGGCTGTGTCTCTAAAGAAGAGAAAGGGTCAGGATAAGAAGAACATGGCCCAAAGGCTCAAGAGCACTTCCCTTAAGAGCACTTCAGCTTGAGCAACATTTCACTTGATAACTCAAATTCAAATCAACAACTTAGGGCAGGAACAGCAGTTAAGAGCATTTCAACTGAACTGGACTTCAACTACACAACGCTTCACTTAGAACTGAGCTGGAACCCAAGACCTCAGCAAAGGATCCACACAGCCCTTACCATAGCACTGCAGGAACTTCGAGACCTAACTTAGGGACAAACCTAAAGCACTTCTGAATCCACCAGAGCAGCCCCTCTCCCACATTGCAGAGAGCGCATGCACACCTGCACTCCCACAAGCACACAAAGAGGCTCTACGAGGCAAAATTCCCCTCCAAGCTACTGAAATACTCCTTTCACGTGCCTTGCCATCTTCTCAGCGGCCAAAGCCTGAGGCCTCCGGGAGCGGCAGGATCGGGGGCCCAGGAGCCGTGCTCCTTCGCGGATCCCCCGAGTGCAGCAAACGGGACAGCTGCCGGTTGGCAGAGGCCCCACGCACAGGGACTTTGCTGCTCACCGCTGCTGCGGCCCAGCACAGCTGCCAGGGCCTCCTTTGGCACCCCTGCTTACAGGGCCCCAAGGCATGGCCTTTAGTCACAACAAGCCTTCAGCCTGGCCCCACTTCTCATCGGCAGCTTTCCCTGAACACGGGACAGCACCAATGTGATGCCATCCAGGCAAAAACAAATTTCAAAGTCTGTTCAACAAGCAAAAAAAGCAGGAGCACCTTAGAACACAGCACTTCCTGGCAGCACACAGCGTTTCTCAGAAGCTCCACAGCACCTCAGCCCCGCTGCCTTCGTCAAGGCCAAGGCCTCAGCAGCATTTCTCATATCATGCTGCAGCCTGAAAAAAGGGCAGGGGGGGATGCACCAGCACAAGCAGGGACATCACACCTGCCCACAGGCTCCCCATGCTCACATCCCATGGCATCCCGGGGCTCTCTCAGCTTCCAAAGACCTCTGAGGTCACGGGCTCTCACAGTGCCTCCATGGGGACATCCCGCGTGTCTCTAAGTGCTAAGGAGCTCTTTTGCAACTGCCACTCCCTGGCCTTCCAGCAGGACATGCCAGGGCTCTCTCTATCTTCCTAAACAACACACACGACCAGGGCAATGCCAGGGCCTGCAGGGTAACATCCCGGCAATCTGCACGCTGCTAAGGAGCCACGCTGTCACAGCAACTCACAGGGCATGGCCTGTGACATTCCCTCCGTCTCCCTGCTGCTGCTGGACAGCTGTGATGTCACAGGCACTCACCTCTGGCCCCTGCAGCCATTCCAGGCCTTTCCATGCTGCCAAAGCGCTCTGATGTCACAGACACGCACTGTGGCTTCATGGCCACATGCCAAGGCTCTCCAGGCTGCAAAAGAGCCCTTTAGCCACAGGCACTTACACAGGTGCCATGGGCACATCTTAGTGCTCCCTCTGCTCATAGGAACCCCGAGGTCACCAGATAGCCTGGCGGCTCCGTGGCCACATCCCCAGGCTCTCCAGGCTGCTCAAGAGCTCTGATCTCACCTGCACTCACACAAGCTCCTCGGGGACATCTGTCGCTGCTGTGCTGGCAGATTCACACAAAGGCTCCCAGAGCAGCCTGGCCACTGAGTCACGAGGGCCAGAGAGCAGCCCTTGGCTTTCTCAACTCCTTCTCAGACACAGGAGCCTTGGCGGCGGCTGCATCCAATCCCAGCCTCACACTTAAAGCCAGTGCTTTAAGTAACTCTGTCCCGCAGCACTTATAAATGGCCCATCTGATCTATTCCTAGAAAAGCAGCTCTTCCCTAACACAAATGATTCGACACAGACAACTCAATCCCAATTACTGACCACTCCATAGAAAAGCTAAACCTACTCCTGGGAGCCTACACAGAGTACAATGGAGTGCATTCTACGAAAACAATAGGAAAGCAGTCATATATTACAGCAAGCAAAAAAACCCAATTCCCAAGTAGAGCTCCATGTAACTCACCACACCAACACTCCTGGGCAGCTCTCTCTCCCTTCACCACCAAGAGTGCCCTTGCTTGCTGTCCACTTCCCCAGCAGGACCCCTCACACACTCCAAGGAGGAACACGCTAGAAAAACCTCCCCTAGGAAAGGGGACTGACTGCACATTGACACTCTCAAGGGACTGACTGTCAGGCAGACGCCTGCAACTCCCAGCAGCAGCTCAGCTGCCAAATCTTTGCCTCACTAGCAGCACCTTCATGCAGGCTTCCTTGCCAGAAGGACTTTCAGCAGAATCCAAGGCCAAAACAACACACGCTGGCCCTCTGAAAGACACCTGGAGACATTTGCAAATAGCACATGCTCCAAGTGCCTGCACCACGTTCCAAGGCAAAGCAGCCGGCCCAAAGCATCCTGCTACAACCTCCCAGGCGGCTCCCGACTGCTACAGAGCACTCAGCTCCAAAGCATTCCCAGGCCTTCCAGCCTCACAGCCCACAGGCCTACAGCCTTCTGCAGAGCCCTGAGCTCACCTGCACTCACACACCTACCATGGGCACCTGCCACAGCTCTCCGGCCATGAGAGACAGACGTGTGCTCTCAGGCACTCACAGCCATTCCAAGCTGACATCCCAGGGCCCTTTGATCTCATCAGGCACCGCTGCTATGGCACAGGCACTCCCTGCGCTTCCACGGGGCCATCCCAGGGCTCTCGAGGCTCCTCAAGAACACTGAGGGCACACACAACCCCAGCGGCTCCATAGGGACATGCCACGACTCTTCCATTTGACAAACCTCTCTGCACGCACATCACGGCCTTCAACAGGCTCTCAGGGCTGACAGCCCACGAGTCTCACGCTGCTAAGGTGCCGCCAGCTCACGGGCACTCACAGGGCCTCCATGGGGACATCCCTGCACCCTCCATCCTCCTCAAGAGTGGGCAAGTCCCTGACACTCACACTTGCCCCCTGGGCACACTCCAGCCATCTCCAGGCTGCCAAAGAGCCAGCAGGTCACATCTTGGCACAGGAACTCCCTGGGGACACGCCAGAGCTATCCAGCTTTCAAAAGAACACTGAGCTCACAGCCGTCCCAGGACAGCCATAGGAACACGCCAGCAGTCCGCACGCTGCCCAGAAGCCCTGGTGTCACAGGCACTCACTCCCAGCACCTCGGTGCTGACATCCCAGGTGGCTCCACGCTGCTAAAGAGATGTGATGGCACAGGCACTTTTACATCACTCCAAGAATCATAGGAAAGCTATCGGGAAAGAAAGATTTCATGGAAAAGCCACAGCAGGACAAACTTCCTTGCCAAGCTTCACTCACTCACTAAAGAGATGTGATGGCACAGGCACTTGCACATCACTCAAAGAATCATAGGAAAGCTATCGGGAAAGAAAGATTTCATAGCAAAGCCACAGCAGGACAAGCTTCCTTGCCAAGCTCCACTCTACTACCTACACCATGCTTAAGGCACAGCGAGGAAATGAAACAAAATAAATCCAATCAATCCAAAATGAAATTAAACCAAAATTACCTATGTCTGTCTGTCTGTGTCTGTGTATGTGTGCGAGTGTCTCCAAAGGAGAGAAAGTGTCGGGATTACAAGAACACACTTGAAAGGCTCAAGAGCACTTCACTTAACAGTACGTCCATTTGAGCAACATTTAAATTTCTACCTTCAAATTAACCACCTAGCAGAGGAACAACACTTAACAGCATTTAATCCTAACCATATTTCAAGTTAATAAGACTTCACATAGAAATGAACTCAAGCCCAACACCTCAGAAAAGGACCCCCACAGGATTTACCATCTCTCAATAGTAATTTTACTTACAGGCAGAACTTCCTTGCGCTTCTAAACTACTTCAGAATCCAGGAGAGCAGCCCCTCTGCCACATTCCGGAGAGGACACGCACACTGGCACGCAATGTTTACCATTCAGGCAAAAACAAGGCTGTTTTTTTCCAAGGCTGTTACGATAAAAAAAAACAAAACAGGACCACGTTAGACAGCAGCACTTCCTGGGAGCACACAGTGTTTCTCATAAGCTCAAGAGCTGCTCAGCCAAGCTGCAGTTCCTCAAGGCCGATGCCTAAGGAGCATTTCTCAGATCATGGTGGGGCTCAAAAAGGGGAGGAGAGAGGAATGCACCACCACAAGCTGGGAGATCAAATTTCATTACATGCCCCCCTGCTGACATCCCATTTCATCACAGCTGTCTTAAGCCTCCATAGACTTCTGAGCTCACAGGCACTCACAGGGCCTCCATGGGGACATCTCTGCACTCTCCATCCTCCTCAAGAGCTGGCAAGTCCCTGACACTCACACTTGCCCCCTGGGCACACTCCAGCCATCTCCAGGCTGCCAAAGAGCCAGCAGGTCCCATCTTGGCACAGGAACTCCCTGGGGACATGCCAGAGCTATCCAGCTTTCAAAAGAGCACTGAGCTCACAGGCTGTCCCAGGACAGCCATAGGCACACGCCAGGAGTCCACACGCTGCCCAGAAGCCCTGGTGTCACAAGCAATCACTCACAGCACCTCGGTGCTGACATCCCAGGCGGCTCCACGCTGCTAAAGAGATGTGATGGCACAGGCACTTGCACATCACTCAAGAGAATCACGGGAAAGCTATTAGGAAAGAAAGATTTCATAGCAAAGCCAGAGCAGGACAAGCTTCCTTGCCAAGCTTCACTCTACTACTTATACCATGCTCAAAGCACAGCGAGGAAAAGCAACAAACAAAAATCCAGAGTCAATCAATCCAAAATGAAATCAAACCCAAATTATCTATGTCTGTCTGTCCGTGTGTGTGAGGCTGTGTCTCTAAAGAAGAGAAAGGGTCAGGATAAGAAGAACATGGCCCAAAGGCTCAAGAGCACTTCCCTTAAGAGCACTTCAGCTTGAGCAACATTTCACTTGATAACTCAAATTCAAATCAACAACTTAGGGCAGGAACAGCAGTTAAGAGCATTTCAACTGAACTGGACTTCAACTACACAACGCTTCACTTAGAACTGAGCTGGAACCCAAGACCTCAGCAAAGGATCCACACAGCCCTTACCATAGCACTGCAGGAACTTCGAGACCTAACTTAGGGACAAACCTAAAGCACTTCTGAATCCACCAGAGCAGCCCCTCTCCCACATTGCAGAGAGCGCATGCACACCTGCACTCCCACAAGCACACAAAGAGGCTCTACGAGGCAAAATTCCCCTCCAAGCTACTGAAATACTCCTTTCACGTGCCTTGCCATCTTCTCAGCGGCCAAAGCCTGAGGCCTCCGGGAGCGGCAGGATCGGGGGCCCAGGAGCCGTGCTCCTTCGCGGATCCCCCGAGTGCAGCAAACGGGACAGCTGCCGGTTGGCAGAGGCCCCACGCACAGGGACTTTGCTGCTCACCGCTGCTGCGGCCCAGCACAGCTGCCAGGGCCTCCTTTGGCACCCCTGCTTACAGGGCCCCAAGGCATGGCCTTTAGTCACAACAAGCCTTCAGCCTGGCCCCACTTCTCATCGGCAGCTTTCCCTGAACACGGGACAACACCAATGTGATGCCATCCAGGCAAAAACAAATTTCAAAGTCTGTTCAACAAGCAAAAAAAGCAGGAGCACCTTAGAACACAGCACTTCCTGGCAGCACACAGCGTTTCTCAGAAGCTCCACAGCACCTCAGCCCCGCTGCATTCGTCAAGGCCAAGGCCTCAGCAGCATTTCTCATATCATGCTGCAGCCTGAAAAAAGGGCAGGGGGGGATGCACCAGCACAAGCAGGGAGATCACACCTGCCCACAGGCTCCCCATGCTCACATCCCATGGCATCCCGGGGCTCTCTCAGCTTCCAAAGACCTCTGAGGTCACGGGCTCTCACAGTGCCTCCATGGGGACATCCCGCGTGTCTCTAAGTGCTAAGGAGCTCTTTTGCAACTGCCACTCCCTGGCCTTCCAGCAGGACATGCCAGGGCTCTCTCTATCTTCCTAAACAACACACACGACCAGGGCAATGCCAGGGCCTGCAGGGTAACATCCCGGCAATCTGCACGCTGCTAAGGAGCCACGCTGTCACAGCAACTCACAGGGCATGGCCTGTGACATTCCCTCCGTCTCCCTGCTGCTGCTGGACAGCTCTGATGTCACAGGCACTCACCTCTGGCCCCTGCAGCCATTCCAGGCCTTTCCATGCTGCCAAAGCGCTCTGATGTCACAGACACGCACTGTGGCTTCATGGCCACATGCCAAGGCTCTCCAGGCTGCAAAAGAGCCCTTTAGCCACAGGCACTTACACAGGTGCCATGGGCACATCTTAGTGCTCCCTCTGCTCATAGGAACCCCGAGGTCACCAGATAGCCTGGCGGCTCCGTGGCCACATCCCCAGGCTCTCCAGGCTGCTCAAGAGCTCTGATCTCACCTGCACTCACACAAGCTCCTCGGGGACATCTGTCGCTGCTGTGCTGGCAGATTCACACAAAGCCTCCCAGAGCAGCCTGGCCACTGAGTCACGAGGGCCAGAGAGCAGCCCTTGGCTTTCTCAACTCCTTCTCAGACACAGGAGCCTTGGCGGCGGCTGCATCCAATCCCAGCCTCACACTTAAAGCCAGTGCTTTAAGTAACTCTGTCCCGCAGCACTTATAAATGGCCCATCTGATCTATTCCTAGAAAAGCAGCTCTTCCCTAACACAAATGATTCGACACAGACAACTCAATCCCAATTACTGACCACTCCATAGAAAAGCTAAACCTACTCCTGGGAGGCTACACAGAGTACAATGGAGTGCATTCTACGAAAACAATAGGAAAGCAGTCCTATCTTACAGCAAGCAAAAAAACCCAATTCCCAAGTAGAGCTCCATGTAACTCACCACACCAACACTCCTGGGCAGCTCTCTCTCCCTTCACCACCAAGAGTGCCCTTGCTTGCTGTCCACTTCCCCAGCACGAGCCCTCACACACTCCAAGGAGGAACACGCTAGAAAAACCTCCCCTAGGAAAGGGGACTGACTGCACATTGACACTCTCAAGGGACTGACTGTCAGGCAGACGCCTGCAACTCCCAGCAGCAGCTCAGCTGTCAAATCTTTGCCTCACTAGCAGCACCTTCATGCAGGCTTCCTTGCCAGAAGGACTTTCAGCAGAATCCAAGGCCAAAACAACACACGCTGGCCCTCTGAAAGACACCTGGAGACATTTGCAAATAGCACATGCTCCAAGTGCCTGCACCACGTTCCAAGGCAAAGCAGCCGGCCCAAAGCATCCTGCTACAACCTCCCAGGCGGCTCCCGACTGCTACAGAGCACTCAGCTCCAAAGCATTCCCAGGCCTTCCAGCCTCACAGCCCACAGGCCTACAGCCTTCTGCAGAGCCCTGAGCTCACCTGCACTCACACACCTACCATGGGCACCTGCCACAGCTCTCCGGCCATGAGAGACAGACGTGTGCTCTCAGGCACTCACAGCCATTCCAAGCTGACATCCCAGGGCCCTTTGATCTCATCAGGCACCGCTGCTATGTCACAGGCACTCCCTGCGCTTCCACGGGGCCATCCCAGGGCTCTCGAGGCTCCTCAAGAACACTGAGGGCACACACAACCCCAGCGGCTCCATAGGGACATGCCACGACTCTTCCATTTGACAAACCTCTCTGCACGCACATCACGGCCTTCAACAGGCTCTCAGGGCTGACAGCCCACGAGTCTCACGCTGCTAAGGTGCCGCCAGCTCACGGGCACTCACAGGGCCTCCATGGGGACATCCCTGCACCCTCCATCCTCCTCAAGAGTGGGCAAGTCCCTGACACTCACACTTGCCCCCTGGGCACACTCCAGCCATCTCCAGGCTGCCAAAGAGCCAGCAGGTCACATCTTGGCACAGGAACTCCCTGGGGACACGCCAGAGCTATCCAGCTTTCAAAAGAACACTGAGCTCACAGGCCGTCCCAGGACAGCCATAGGAACACGCCAGCAGTCCGCACGCTGCCCAGAAGCCCTGGTGTCACAGGCACTCACTCCCAGCACCTCGGTGCTGACATCCCAGGTGGCTCCACGCTGCTAAAGAGATGTGATGGCACAGGCACTTTTACATCACTCCAAGAATCATAGGAAAGCTATCGGGAAAGAAAGATTTCATGGAAAAGCCACAGCAGGACAAGCTTCCTTGCCAAGCTTCACTCACTCACTAAAGAGATGTGATGGCACAGGCACTTGCACATCACTCAAAGAATCATAGGAAAGCTATCGGGAAAGAAAGATTTCATAGCAAAGCCACAGCAGGACAAGCTTCCTTGCCAAGCTCCACTCTACTACCTACACCATGCTTAAGGCACAGCGAGGAAATGAAACAAAATAAATCCAATCAATCCAAAATGAAATTAAACCAAAATTACCTATGTCTGTCTGTCTGTGTCTGTGTATGTGTGCGAGTGTCTCCAAAGGAGAGAAAGTGTCGGGATTACAAGAACACACTTGAAAGGCTCAAGAGCACTTCACTTAACAGTACGTCCATTTGAGCAACATTTAAATTTCTACCTTCAAATTAACCACCTAGCAGAGGAACAACACTTAACAGCATTTAATCCTAACCATATTTCAAGTTAATAAGACTTCACATAGAAATGAACTCAAGCCCAACACCTCAGAAAAGGACCCCCACAGGATTTACCATCTCTCAATAGTAATTTTACTTACAGGCAGAACTTCCTTGCACTTCTAAACTACTTCAGAATCCAGGAGAGCAGCCCCTCTGCCACATTCCGGAGAGGACACGCACACTGGCACGCAATGTTTACCATTCAGGCAAAAACAAGGCTGTTTTTTTCCAAGGCTGTTACGATAAAAAAAAAAACAAAACAGGACCACGTTAGACAGCAGCACTTTCTGGGAGCACACAGTGTTTCTCATAAGCTCAAGAGCTGCTCAGCCAAGCTGCAGTTCCTCAAGGCCGATGCCTAAGGAGCATTTCTCAGATCATGGTGGGGCTCAAAAAGGGGAGGAGAGAGGAATGCACCACCACAAGCTGGGAGATCAAATTTCATTACATGCCCCCCTGCTGACATCCCATTTCATCACAGCTGTCTTAAGCCTCCATAGACTTCTGAGCTCACAGGCACTCACAGGGCCTCCATGGGGACATCTCTGCACTCTCCATCCTCCTCAAGAGCTGGCAAGTCCCTGACACTCACACTTGCCCCCTGGGCACACTCCAGCCATCTCCAGGCTGCCAAAGAGCCAGCAGGTCCCATCTTGGCACAGGAACTCCCTGGGGACATGCCAGAGCTATCCAGCTTTCAAAAGAGCACTGAGCTCACAGGCTGTCCCAGGACAGCCATAGGCACACGCCAGGAGTCCACACGCTGCCCAGAAGCCCTGGTGTCACAAGCAATCACTCACAGCACCTCGGTGCTGACATCCCAGGCGGCTCCACGCTGCTAAAGAGATGTGATGGCACAGGCACTTGCACATCACTCAAGAGAATCACGGGAAAGCTATTAGGAAAGAAAGATTTCATAGCAAAGCCACAGCAGGACAAGCTTCCTTGCCAAGCTTCACTCTACTACTTATACCATGCTCAAAGCACAGCGAGGAAAAGCAACAAACAAAAATCCAGAGTCAATCAATCCAAAATGAAATCAAACCCAAATTATCTCTGTCTGTCTGTCCGTGTGTGTGAGGCTGTGTCTCTAAAGAAGAGAAAGGGTCAGGATAAGAAGAACATGGCCCAAAGGCTCAAGAGCACTTCCCTTAAGAGCACTTCAGCTTGAGCAACATTTCACTTGATAACTCAAATTCAAATCAACAACTTAGGGCAGGAACAGCAGTTAAGAGCATTTCAACTGAACTGGACTTCAACTACACAACGCTTCACTTAGAACTGAGCTGGAACCCAAGACCTCAGCAAAGGATCCACACAGCCCTTACCATAGCACTGCAGGAACTTCAAGACCTAACTTAGGGACAAACCTAAAGCACTTCTGAATCCACCAGAGCAGCCCCTCTCCCACATTGCAGAGAGCGCATGCACACCTGCACTCCCACAAGCACACAAAGAGGCTCTACGAGGCAAAATTCCCCTCCAAGCTACTGAAATACTCCTTTCACGTGCCTTGCCATCTTCTCAGCGGCCAAAGCCTGAGGCCTCCGGGAGCGGCAGGATCGGGGGCCCAGGAGCCGTGCTCCTTCGCGGATCCCCCGAGTGCAGCAAACGGGACAGCTGCCGGCTGGCAGAGGCCCCACGCACAGGGACTTTGCTGCTCACCGCTGCTGCGGCCCAGCACAGCTGCCAGGGCCTCCTTTGGCACCCCTGCTTACAGGGCCCCAAGGCATGGCCTTTAGTCACAACAAGCCTTCAGCCTGGCCCCACTTCTCATCGGCAGCTTTCCCTGAACACGGGACAACACCAATGTGATGCCATCCAGGCAAAAACAAATTTCAAAGTCTGTTCAACAGGCAAAAAAAGCAGGAGCACCTTAGAACACAGCACTTCCTGGCAGCACACAGCGTTTCTCAGAAGCTCCACAGCACCTCAGCCCCGCTGCATTCGTCAAGGCCAAGGCCTCAGCAGCATTTCTCATATCATGCTGCAGCCTGAAAAAAGGGCAGGGGGGGATGCACCAGCACAAGCAGGGAGATCACACCTGCCCACAGGCTCCCCATGCTCACATCCCATGGCATCCCGGGGCTCTCTCAGCTTCCAAAGACCTCTGAGGTCACGGGCTCTCACAGTGCCTCCATGGGGACATCCCACGTGTCTCTAAGTGCTAAGGAGCTCTTTTGCAACTGCCACTCCCTGGCCTTCCAGCAGGACATGCCAGGGCTCTCTCTATCTTCCTAAACAACACACACGACCAGGGCAATGCCAGGGCCTGCAGGGTAACATCCCGGCAATCTGCACGCTGCTAAGGAGCCACGCTGTCACAGCAACTCACAGGGCATGGCCTGTGACATTCCCTCCGTCTCCCTGCTGCTGTTGGACAGCTCTGATGTCACAGGCACTCACCTCTGGCCCCTGCAGCCATTCCAGGCCTTTCCATGCTGCCAAAGCGCTCTGATGTCACAGACACGCACTGTGGCTTCATGGCCACATGCCAAGGCTCTCCAGGCTGCAAAAGAGCCCTTTAGCCACAGGCACTTACACAGGTGCCATGGGCACATCTTAGTGCTCCCTCTGCTCATAGGAACCCCGAGGTCACCAGATATCCCGGCGGCTCCGTGGCCACATCCCCAGGCTCTCCAGGCTGCTCAAGAGCTCTGATCTCACCTGCACTCACACAAGCTCCTCGGGGACATCTGTCGCTGCTGTGCTGGCAGATTCACACAAAGCCTCCCAGAGCAGCCTGGCCACTGAGTCACGAGGGCCAGAGAGCAGCCCTTGGCTTTCTCAACTCCTTCTCAGACACAGGAGCCTTGGCGGCGGCTGCATCCAATCCCAGCCTCACACTTAAAGCCAGTGCTTTAAGTAACTCTGTCCCGCAGCACTTATAAATGGCCCATCTGATCTATTCCTAGAAAAGCAGCTCTTCCCTAACACAAATGATTCGACACAGACAACTCAATCCCAATTACTGACCACTCCATAGAAAAGCTAAACCTACTCCTGGGAGGCTACACAGAGTACAATGGAGTGCATTCTACGAAAACAATAGGAAAGCAGTCCTATCTTACAGCAAGCAAAAAAACCCAATTCCCAAGTAGAGCTCCATGTAACTCACCACACCAACACTCCTGGGCAGCTCTCTCTCCCTTCACCACCAAGAGTGCCCTTGCTTGCTGTCCACTTCCCCAGCACGAGCCCTCACACACTCCAAGGAGGAACACGCTAGAAAAACCTCCCCTAGGAAAGGGGACTGACTGCACATTGACACTCTCAAGGGACTGACTGTCAGGCAGACGCCTGCAACTCCCGGCAGCAGCTCAGCTGCCAAATCTTTGCCTCACTAGCAGCACCTTCATGCAGGCTTCCTTGCCAGAAGGACTTTCAGCAGAATCCAAGGCCAAAACAACACACGCTGGCCCTCTGAAAGACACCTGGAGACATTTGCAAATAGCACATGCTCCAAGTGCCTGCACCACGTTCCAAGGCAAAGCAGCCGGCCCAAAGCATCCTGCTACAACCTCCCAGGCGGCTCCCGACTGCTACAGAGCACTCAGCTCCAAAGCATTCCCAGGCCTTCCAGCCTCACAGCCCACAGGCCTACAGCCTTCTGCAGAGCCCTGAGCTCACCTGCACTCACACACCTACCATGGGCACCTGCCACAGCTCTCCGGCCATGAGAGACAGACGTGTGCTCTCAGGCACTCACAGCCATTCCAAGCTGACATCCCAGGGCCCTTTGATCTCATCAGGCACCGCTGCTATGTCACAGGCACTCCCTGCGCTTCCACGGGGCCATCCCAGGGCTCTCGAGGCTCCTCAAGAACACTGAGGGCACACACAACCCCAGCGGCTCCATAGGGACATGCCACGACTCTTCCATTTGACAAACCTCTCTGCACGCACATCACGGCCTTCAACAGGCTCTCAGGGCTGACAGCCCACGAGTCTCACGCTGCTAAGGTGCCGCCAGCTCACGGGCACTCACAGGGCCTCCATGGGGACATCCCTGCACCCTCCATCCTCCTCAAGAGTGGGCAAGTCCCTGACACTCACACTTGCCCCCTGGGCACACTCCAGCCATCTCCAGGCTGCCAAAGAGCCAGCAGGTCACATCTTGGCACAGGAACTCCCTGGGGACACGCCAGAGCTATCCAGCTTTCAAAAGAACACTGAGCTCACAGGCCGTCCCAGGACAGCCATAGGAACACGCCAGCAGTCCGCACGCTGCCCAGAAGCCCTGGTGTCACAGGCACTCACTCCCAGCACCTCGGTGCTGACATCCCAGGTGGCTCCACGCTGCTAAAGAGATGTGATGGCACAGGCACTTTTACATCACTCCAAGAATCATAGGAAAGCTATCGGGAAAGAAAGATTTCATGGAAAAGCCACAGCAGGACAAACTTCCTTGCCAAGCTTCACTCACTCACTAAAGAGATGTGATGGCACAGGCACTTGCACATCACTCAAAGAATCATAGGAAAGCTATCGGGAAAGAAAGATTTCATAGCAAAGCCACAGCAGGACAAGCTTCCTTGCCAAGCTCCACTCTACTACCTACACCATGCTTAAGGCACAGCGAGGAAATGAAACAAAATAAATCCAATCAATCCAAAATGAAATTAAACCAAAATTACCTATGTCTGTCTGTCTGTGTCTGTGTATGTGTGCGAGTGTCTCCAAAGGAGAGAAAGTGTCGGGATTACAAGAACACACTTGAAAGGCTCAAGAGCACTTCACTTAACAGTACGTCCATTTGAGCAACATTTAAATTTCTACCTTCAAATTAACCACCTAGCAGAGGAACAACACTTAACAGCATTTAATCCTAACCATATTTCAAGTTAATAAGACTTCACATAGAAATGAACTCAAGCCCAACACCTCAGAAAAGGACCCCCACAGGATTTACCATCTCTCAATAGTAATTTTACTTACAGGCAGAACTTCCTTGCACTTCTAAACTACTTCAGAATCCAGGAGAGCAGCCCCTCTGCCACATTCCGGAGAGGACACGCACACTGGCACGCAATGTTTACCATTCAGGCAAAAACAAGGCTGTTTTTTTCCAAGGCTGTTACGATAAAAAAAAAACAAAACAGGACCACGTTAGACAGCAGCACTTCCTGGGAGCACACAGTGTTTCTCATAAGCTCAAGAGCTGCTCAGCCAAGCTGCAGTTCCTCAAGGCCGATGCCTAAGGAGCATTTCTCAGATCATGGTGGGGCTCAAAAAGGGGAGGAGAGAGGAATGCACCACCACAAGCTGGGAGATCAAATTTCATTACATGCCCCCCTGCTGACATCCCATTTCATCACAGCTGTCTTAAGCCTCCATAGACTTCTGAGCTCACAGGCACTCACAGGGCCTCCATGGGGACATCTCTGCACTCTCCATCCTCCTCAAGAGCTGGCAAGTCCCTGACACTCACACTTGCCCCCTGGGCACACTCCAGCCATCTCCAGGCTGCCAAAGAGCCAGCAGGTCCCATCTTGGCACAGGAACTCCCTGGGGACATGCCAGAGCTATCCAGCTTTCAAAAGAGCACTGAGCTCACAGGCTGTCCCAGGACAGCCATAGGCACACGCCAGGAGTCCACACGCTGCCCAGAAGCCCTGGTGTCACAAGCAATCACTCACAGCACCTCGGTGCTGACATCCCAGGCGGCTCCACGCTGCTAAAGAGATGTGATGGCACAGGCACTTGCACATCACTCAAGAGAATCACGGGAAAGCTATTAGGAAAGAAAGATTTCATAGCAAAGCCACAGCAGGACAAGCTTCCTTGCCAAGCTTCACTCTACTACTTATACCATGCTCAAAGCACAGCGAGGAAAAGCAACAAACAAAAATCCAGAGTCAATCAATCCAAAATGAAATCAAACCCAAATTATCTCTGTCTGTCTGTCCGTGTGTGTGAGGCTGTGTCTCTAAAGAAGAGAAAGGGTCAGGATAAGAAGAACATGGCCAAAGGCTCAAGAGCACTTCCCTTAAGAGCACTTCAGCTTGAGCAACATTTCACTTGATAACTCAAATTCAAATCAACAACTTAGGGCAGGAACAGCAGTTAAGAGCATTTCAACTGAACTGGACTTCAACTACACAACGCTTCACTTAGAACTGAGCTGGAACCAAGACCTCAGCAAAGGATCCACACAGCCCTTACCATAGCACTGCAGGAACTTCGAGACCTAACTTAGGGACAAACCTAAAGCACTTCTGAATCCACCAGAGCAGCCCCTCTCCCACATTGCAGAGAGCGCATGCACACCTGCACTCCCACAAGCACACAAAGAGGCTCTACGAGGCAAAATTCCCCTCCAAGCTACTGAAATACTCCTTTCACGTGCCTTGCCATCTTCTCAGCGGCCAAAGCCTGAGGCCTCCGGGAGCGGCAGGATCGGGGGCCCAGGAGCCGTGCTCCTTCGCGGATCCCCCGAGTGCAGCAAACGGGACAGCTGCCGGCTGGCAGAGGCCCCACGCACAGGGACTTTGCTGCTCACCGCTGCTGCGGCCCAGCACAGCTGCCAGGGCCTCCTTTGGCACCCCTGCTTACAGGGCCCCAAGGCATGGCCTTTAGTCACAACAAGCCTTCAGCCTGGCCCCACTTCTCATCGGCAGCTTTCCCTGAACACGGGACAACACCAATGTGATGCCATCCAGGCAAAAACAAATTTCAAAGTCTGTTCAACAAGCAAAAAAAGCAGGAGCACCTTAGAACACAGCACTTCCTGGCAGCACACAGCGTTTCTCAGAAGCTCCACAGCACCTCAGCCCCGCTGCATTCGTCAAGGCCAAGGCCTCAGCAGCATTTCTCATATCATGCTGCAGCCTGAAAAAAGGGCAGGGGGGGATGCACCAGCACAAGCAGGGAGATCACACCTGCCCACAGGCTCCCCATGCTCACATCCCATGGCATCCCGGGGCTCTCTCAGCTTCCAAAGACCTCTGAGGTCACGGGCTCTCACAGTGCCTCCATGGGGACATCCCGCGTGTCTCTAAGTGCTAAGGAGCTCTTTTGCAACTGCCACTCCCTGGCCTTCCAGCAGGACATGCCAGGGCTCTCTCTATCTTCCTAAACAACACACACGACCAGGGCAATGCCAGGGCCTGCAGGGTAACATCCCGGCAATCTGCACGCTGCTAAGGAGCCACGCTGTCACAGCAACTCACAGGGCATGGCCTGTGACATTCCCTCCGTCTCCCTGCTGCTGCTGGACAGCTCTGATGTCACAGGCACTCACCTCTGGCCCCTGCAGCCATTCCAGGCCTTTCCATGCTGCCAAAGCGCTCTGATGTCACAGACACGCACTGTGGCTTCATGGCCACATGCCAAGGCTCTCCAGGCTGCAAAAGAGCCCTTTAGCCACAGGCACTTACACAGGTGCCATGGGCACATCTTAGTGCTCCCTCTGCTCATAGGAACCCCGAGGTCACCAGATATCCTGGCGGCTCCGTGGCACATCCCCAGGCTCTCCAGGCTGCTCAAGAGCTCTGATCTCACCTGCAC